>JAJAQA010000001.1:67333440-67518440 GCA_021464565.1 Rutilus rutilus | reverse complement strand
AAATCTAACTGGGAGCCAGTGTAAAGACCTGAGGACTGGTGTGATGTGTTCATATTTTCTGGTTCTGCTCAGAATCCTGGCGGCAGCGTTCTGTATGAGCTGCAACTGTCTTATGGTCTTTTTGGGAAGTCTTAATGGAGTCCATTACAATCATCCACCCTGCTGGTGATGAAAGCATGCACAAGTTTCTCTAAGTCTTGTCTAAGCAGCAGAACTGTTTCCAACACTCATAATGAATCATCATATTAGAGTGATTTCTAAAGGATCATGTGATAGACTGGAGTAATGATGCTGCAAATTCAGCTTTGCGTCACAGGAATAAATGATCATTTAAAAGTATAATAAATTAAAAACCAATTATTTTAAATTGTAATAATATATCACAATATTACATTTATTTTTTCTGTATTTTTGATCAAATAAATGCAGGCTTGATGAGCAGAAGAAACCTCTTTCAAAAACATTAAAAATAGTAATGTGTCCAAACTTTTGGCCTGTACTGTATATATAATAAAATAACCTAAACAAGCCCCTTAAAAACACAATAAGAGCCATTCCACCGAATGAGTGACATTTCTGTCTGCAGGACAATATAAAAATGCATGAAAATTAACTCTAAAATACATTTTATTATTAAGCAGCGTGTCCCACACATAAGGCTAACTGCAAATTTAAAATGTATAGGCTAATTAAAAACATTAATAAAAACTACCTAGAACACTAAAAAAAAAAAAAGCATTTGTTGCATGTCCACACACTCTCTCTCTAACCTTCACCATGAAATATAATGATTACAATCCTTCAGAAATCTTTTTTTTTTTTTTTTTGTCAGACTAAACTGGGAAGGGTCAGACACAGCTTAGCACTCGCATATTGTTGTCCTATTGTTAGTTTAATTGCTTTTATTGCTCTCTTCATTTGTAAGTGTGTTTAAAAGTAAATGTAAATGTACATCTATCTCAAGAATACAATCTCACAATCATACAAAATTCAACATCTCTCTCTCTCTCTCTCTCACACACACACACACACACACACACACACACACACACACACACACACACACACACACACACACCTGGACAGTTTAGAGCACTGACACACACACACACACACACACACACACACACACACACACACACACACACACACACACACACACACACACACACACACACACACACACACACACACACATACCTGGACAGTTTAGAGCACTGACACACACACACACCTGGACAGTTTAGAGCACTGACACAAACACACACACACACACACACACACACACACACACACACACACACACACACACACACACACACACACACACACACCTGGACAGTTTAGAGCACTGACACACACACACACACACACACACACACACACACACCTGGACAGTTTAGAGCACTGACACACACACACACAAACACACACATACCTGGACAGTTTAGAGCACTGACACACACACACCTGGACAGTTTAGAGCACTGACACACACACCATAGGCGTCGATTTCGGGGGGGGGGGCGGTGGGTACGCGTAGATTTCGTCATGAGTCATTTTGTACCCACCACTTTTTTCAGATAACGTCCATAATTATTAGACTTTGGGTTCGATTTTTTTTTTGACAGTTTTCAGTGGTTTGAGGAGCAATATGAGAGAGAAATTTGGTGATCGTTGTTTGGGTAGGCTACATTAAACCACGTAAAGCTTTTTCACGTTAGTATAAAGCCCATGAGAACTGTGTGGAGTCAACCCACAGCCGCTCCTCTGCTGAAAATGTGAAGCTGAAACGCTTAGTGTCATATAACATCCATAATAATTTGACTTCAGGTTAGATTTTTTTACCGTTTTCAGTGGTTATGAGGAGCAATATGAGAGAGAAATTTGGTAATCATTGTTTAGGTAGGCCTACATTAAACCGCGTCATGTCATATTGTCAACATGGTTTCTGAAGCAGAATAGTGGGTCATATGTCTAATGCTTTTTGAAAACTTAAGGCTTTCTTCTTCATAAAACGAGTCGGACAACATCACATTTTTGTATACATTCTGATTTATTTTCATTAGTAATCTTAACTACAGGACATCGTATTTCAAAACATGACCTGCGAAAAAGAGAGAGAAAAAAAAGAAGAAAAAAATGCGCCGTTGTACCGCAGCACTTCTGAAAATGCACTTCCGAATGGGTCTCTGTACCCAGCACATTTCAAACCAAACTGACGCCCATGACACACACACACACACACAACTGGACAGTTTAGAGCACTGATCTATGTAATGACTGGATAGCTCATCACGTTGTAAACTGCCAGCACGCAGTGAAGCCACCGGAAGTGTTCGAGCGGCCATCTTACGATTCCCAGCAGAGGCTCCAGCGGCCGCTATACAGAGATTGGCGGCTCCGACGGCACTTTTAAGAGGACCCGCTGCGCAGCATACAAGTGTAAAATGACGTTCACAGAAGGATGTAGAAACACTTCAGAGCAGCATTAAATCACAATTAAGTGTCCAATAGCGACACCATTTGACAGCTTCAAACGAGCTTCGTGCAGAGTCCGTTCCCCAGCAAACACATTTACGTTGTGGCAACGTCTGTGGCACATTGCATTTCTTCTATGGCAACGTCGCTGTCTACATACTCGCAACATAGTAACAACGTAGAATTGTAAGACGCCACAGGGCTGTAGCAACGTTGTTGCGCGACATTCAGCAACTGAGAGTCGACGTTCTGACAATTTTTTGTTTTTATGCTAGATAGGCCTATAGATATCCCCCATTTAGCATTTTATGTTTTGAGGTTAATTTTTAATTAGTCAGATGTTAGATAATTATATAGTTTTTTTTTTTTAAATATTGTTTATCCTTATTATTATTGAATGGGGCTATCAGTAAATTAGTGGTTATAACTTATTTGTCATCTGCTTTTATCCACTATTAATACAAGCCTGCAGTAGCAAACCCCGTCCGAATGATGACCAAAATAACGTTATACTGATGAGTTCAGTGAAGTTTATTGTACATCACACAAAAGATGAGCGTTAGTTTTACTCCAGAGAATCTCTGTAAGAGCTGAATAAACAGTATAAGAAGTGCTTATTAAAGTCTTATCCATAAACTCTCGCTCTCTCTCCCTTTCATTATCAACAACATACACAGCGAAGTAATATTACACAAAACACTCGTTACAACTAACAGTAAACAAATATATACACACCTTTTCAGTGGGTGCTTAATAAACTGGTAAAACCTTATATCCGTAAAATGACTCGATGAGCTTTCATAAAGAGTGCGCTCTCACTTTCATTTCTGCCGTGGTCAGTAACGTTAGTCCTGTCGCTCTGGAGACTGTAAGCTGGATCACAAACAGTACAGATCCATCCTCGAGTAACAACGAGAGTAAATGAAGACTGCTATGTTCATTCTTACATCCAACAACAGCACACCTCAATCGCTTAGGAGACATTCTTGTCTACAGCTGCTCAAGCGTCGAACAATGGCGGACTCTGTGTCCAGCTCACTCAGGGCGGGTCTAGGCTCAAACTGCAGTGTCAATCAAGGAGTCGTGGGAGGGGCTTGCGCAATTCTACGTCACATTGCACCGAATCTGAGAACAGCTCATTCTGAGACAGTGCTTATGATTTATTGAGATTGTAAAAAAAACACTGGGTGGATTTTTATCATTCTAGGGTGGTTTTGCTCACACACTGCCAACACACATTTATGTTCAAACACCATGTAAAAGTGAATTTTGCATAATAGGTGCCCTTTAAACACGTTTCATGAAACTATGCCTCATATTCTCAAAACTGTAAACACAAATCCATAACGTCTCACCCAATTCCCCAAACATCCTATTTTCAGGTCAAAATGAAGCTCTACACTCAAAACCATTCACTCTTGCTGAGAAACCAAACTTTGCCCTCAGACAGGACACACAAGCACTCACAAACACACACACACACACACACACACACACACACACACACACACACACACACACACACACACACACTACAACATAGTCTAACACACTGGTGCAATTAATTCAAAACAACATTTCCAAAACTGGTAAGTTATGTTGCTTGTGGTTCCCCCCCTCACAAACCTTTTCACATGATGAACACAAAATACACAACCAATGGATACATTGGCACTTTTATTCATATTCATGTACTACACAGTACAACACACACACAACAAAACAAAAATGTTTTCCCTGTTTTACTATTTTTTTTAGTCTCTCCTCTAAAAAAATGTATATGTACTTACAGAAAGATGTGCGTGACCATCATATGACAGTAAAAGAGCACACACAAACCTTATTCTAATATGGAAGTGTATTGGAATGGTAAAGAGTGTTGGTCGTGACAGGAGGGCCTCCACTCAAGGATACAATATGATAAACACGTCTAAGAATGTTCCACGTATGGTTGAAACACCATCATTGGCCTAGAAAGATAACATTCTGGGAGTCAAGACTATAAAGGATGAAGGATGCCCTACCTTCACCGTCACACTCTGCAGCCGCTCTGTGTGACTGTACGACTGCTGGCCTTTTCTTGCAAGAAAATACACCTCATCAAAGACTATTGGAAATGTTTGTCTCTTATTCAGTGATAGAATTTTGTTTGCCACCACTGATCCCTGAAGGTTCTCGAGGTGACGGTAAAGCGACTCAAATTTGGCCTTACTCGTAGCCCAGCCTCCCTCATAGTCACACCATTGACTAAGACATGGGCAACTAGAGTGGCTTGAATTTCATCTGAGACTTCTTGTCTTCTTGCCCTTCCTCCTCTTCCTCCTTATCCCTCCTCGATCTCTTCCTTCATGTCTTTCTGGATCCATTGTTCCAAAACTCAATAAACTGATTTGGGCCCTTTTATCTATCTACTGAAGGATCTGAATAGCCGCGCTTCCACTGTCAGGCCAGGGCCGGGCTGTGCTAGTGCGTGCCAGGGCCAGTTGCGTTTCCACTGGCACTTCCGGGGCTTGATCGGGGCTTACTCGGGGCCAACGGCCAGGATTTCTGGTTACGAACAGAGGCAGAGTTCACCTGAGTCGAGAGATGGCAGCGCCGGATGATTCTGTCAGCATTAAAGACTTTTAAAATAATGCCTTGTTTGAATGCCTTCTGTTTGTGATGCAAAAGACTATGCGCGCTAACCATTACCTTAGTAAACATAGTAAACGCTTGAAGATACGCATAGTAAAAAATCATAGTGAACGCTTCAAGAAATCAGACAACTCATAATGGCTATTGTAGCCAAGTTTAATAATGAGAAACCCTATCTAGCTGTCTAACCCAGTCATGAAAGAGTTAACTTTTATTTTGTATCTTTGATGGACTTGTAAGTGAGCCAATGGGGAAATTCTATGAGGCACTGAGCTGACCAATCAGCTGCCAGCTAGGCTCCGTTACAGTTACGCCTCTAGTTTTGCGTCACTGCACGTTCTTTTGGCGCTTGCACTTGAACATAGGAGGCTGCGTTATCTGCTTGGTAAGATGAGAAAACAATATGGAGTGAATTAAACCAGTTCTGTAATCATTATTGCTTATACTGACTATACCTTGTTGTAATATAGAGTGTAAACGAAAGCTGTGCCTGAATCCACTGTTGTCACGGAGCTAAAGGCAGTGAGTTCCGTTAAAATGGTGAGTTGTGCATCTGAGTTTGCTAATATTCATGCTAACAGGCCAGGCTTTTGATGCCCATTTTTGTATTTAACCTAGTTGCTGAGTTTATGAGTTCGCTAGCATCTATGTTAATCTGTGTTAATGGGTGAATCAATGCAAAGGTGCTCATCGTGTAAAGCTAAAGGTGTAAAGCCTGCTGTGTGCATATGTTAATGAGGTAATTAGCCACAATAGGCTAGCGAAATACTGGTTAATGTCTTTGAAATCAACAAATTATTTTGTTTGTGGGTTATAAAAAGAAATGTTAACTTTTCATACTGTTATTAAATAGTTAGTTTGTTAAATAATGATGTTAGAAATTGTGGATTTAATTGTGGTCACTGAAGCTTAAAGAGGTAAATTTTTAGTGCATTCTTTCCACTGTTACCGGTGCAGAGGGGGATAAATAAGCACACTAACGCCTTAATGCCTCTAATTTAAAGTGATACAATTTGGTTAATGTTTACATGCAATTCATGCAGTTTTAGTCTTCATACTGTTAATGTTACTACCGTAAGGTTTCATAAAACTTGAATTTGAAATGTGTCTTTATGAAGGATGCAATTTATGTAAATTTATTTTTGATACTAGAGAGAAATTCATATTGTTTTGATACCTGAGAAGAAACATAAGAGCTGTTGTACAACAAGAGAAATATTTTTATATTGCATTATGGGTGTACTGAAATATTATCTCATTTTATTTTGTAGTAGCCTGTAGCAGTCCATTTATTCACTGAATGGTAATTGATAGAAATGATTTGGCCTTATTTATAGGTCAGGTTTTGGTAAGAGTTGGGAACATCGTGCAGAGATCCTTTCCATGGAGTGATACAGATCCAGACGTTCCAGACGTTCTTCCAGAGATTCATTGATTCCCAGTCCGGGTGGCTGGGTGGCGAGCCAATCGTGTTTGACAACGAATCAAATTGCTTCAGACGAACTGCCCGGATCATCCTCTTCATCTTCATTGTGGTAGGACAAACACTAACTCAACCTAAAAAAAAAAGGGCCCCAACGGTGAAACTGAACTCTTGTCAACCAAGGCAAGCTGAACCGAGGACGAACTGAGCTCAAAGATACTGAAACGAAAAGAGGGTTTTGTTTTGTTTTGTTTTGTTTATGTGCGCACTTTATTATTTTAGTTTGTTATTTTTCATAAATGTGTTTTCTTTCTTTGTATGTATGTTCCACCCTGTGAATTTAATACAGGTTATCTAAACTGTCATTCTGGTGTGGCATTTTTTTCCATATTGATATTCAATTCTCAGGCTCTTAACAATTTAGCGTCTTCTGATTCTGGTCCAAATCATATTCATGATAGCCTCTACGACTACTTAGACTATTAAACCTATGTACATTATTTCTACTACTTCGTAATAAGGGTTACATTATTGGCGAGCCAGCCAGGAGCCAGAGACATTGAATATCAATATTGAAAGAATATGCAAAATGGATTTCATACAGAAGTCAGGTGTTAAAATTCCGAATGCAGTGATCGTTAGTGGGGTAACCCAGGTAGCAGATCAGGATGAGCAAGTTGTTGACTTCCTTAAGAAATACGGTTCCATCGAAAGAGCCCTTCTCGTTGATGATTCTAAATCCGAATTTTACCAAAACCTGATCATTGAGTTTTCGAGTGGTTCAGCTTTAGTGAACTTAGAGCCACTTCTGCCATACACATACACAGTGCAAGGTGATCCATGTGCTAAATATGTTGTAAAAGCATTAAGCAGTGTGTACACTACGCAGATTGGCAGTAATGTTACAAAAACATATCTAGCTGAGTTAAAGGGCTTAGCCAAGCTAAGTGGCAAAGACTATGGGGAGGTGTTAAAAGAGATGATGTCTCAGATTGGTGAAGATATTGCAGCTATGAAACCCATAGGTATAGAAGTCCCCCCTTCACATGTTGAAACCCCTGTTGCGACACTTCAACCTCCTACCCCCGAAGATCAACCTCCCCTCGTCTCACTCTTGGATGCCCCACGGGAAGGAAATTGCTTAAGTACCACTGATTCAGTCTTGTTCACTAATGGAGGGAAAGCTCCGTCCCTTTCAATGAGTGACATAAACCCAGCAGAAATACAGAAGGTGGTGGTTGAGCATATTGTACGGAGGGAAGATGTTAGCCCACACTTGCAATCTCCAATGAGGCTTCGTTCCTTTTCTGGGAAGATTCCCAGACCGAGTAACGAATCTGATTACGACACTTGGCGCTCACACATCGAACTGCTTTTAAATGATCCCAGCATGTCCCATCTTCAGATTTCAAGAAGAATTCTTGAATGTCTACTTTCACCTGCAGCCGATGTGGTCAAAGGGCTACGGCCTGGATCACCCCCCATCGCTTACCTCCAGCTCTTGGACTCAGCCTTTGGTACAGTGGAGGATGGGGAAGAGCTTTTTGCCCAGTTTATGAACACCCTTCAAGACCCGGGTGAGAAACCCTCCACTTATCTTCATCGATTGCAATTAGCATTGAACCTAGCTATGAGAAGGGGTGGGGCTGCACCGGCCGATGTAGATAAACACCTACTCAAACAGTTCTGTAGAGGATGCTGGGACAATTCTTTACTTTCTTGCCTGCAACTTGAGCAGAAGAAAAGCAACCCCCCTTCATTTGCTGACCTCTTGCTGTTACTAAGAACAGAAGAAGACAGACAGTTAGCAAAAGCTAGTCGCATGAAAAAACACATTGGCACCACCAGGCAGCGTGGCCAGCTTCAGCTCCAAAGTGCGTGGGCCTGTGCAGAGTCAAAAGAGAAGTCAGAGGTCAGTTTCAGTGTTATTGAGGATCTTGGGAGGCAAGTAGCCAGTTTACAAAGCCAATTAACCTATTTGATGGCACAGAAAAAGACAAAGGGGGCTGATAACAGGGGAGCAGCAGGGAAAAGTTCAGGCAAAGTACAAAAACTAGACAGTGCTAACACAGACATGCTAAAACAGACCAAGAAAAAGCAGACATTCAGACCCAGGCCTTGGTACTGCTTTAACTGTGGGGAGGATGGGCACATTGCCCCAGTTTGCACAGACAGGGCAAACCCTGTTTTAGTAGCCGAAAAGAAAAAACAGTTAGAGGAGAAGCAGCACATGTGGGACGCACAAAACAGTCTCCACTTACCTTTAAACGACTAGCAGTTCCTGTTGGGGGACAAACAGGGACTGAAGAGAGTCAACAACGTCCCTCAGACGTAAACAGTAAAGACAAGGCTGAAGTATGTGCTAATCTAAAACATGCAAGTAAGAACCACCCTTTTAAACTCCCTAAGGGGTTGGTCGGCACCAAGAGTACCGCAAAAGTCAACATAAAAGGTGAAGAAGTCAGCTGCCTACTAGATACGGGTTCCCAGGTAACAACAGTTCCCCGGTCATTTTATGAACAACACTTTCCAGAGCAGGAGATTAAGCCACTACATGATCTCTTGGAGGTGGAAGGAGCGAATGGACAGTCCGTACCCTACTTGGGTTACATAGAAATGACTGTAACTTTTCCAAAAGAGTTTATTGGAGCGTCAATGGATGTACATACACTCGCTTTGGTTGTTCCTGATATTCGAGCCACTTCACAGTCTTTTGTGCTTATAGGCACCAATACACTGGATGTACTGTATGACATGTATTTCGAAGCCGGATTGACACGCCATCAACCAATCCCACATGGCTATAGAGCAGTTCTTAAATGTCTTGAGCTTAGACAAAAACAGACCACCAACAGTCAACCCAGTGTAGTAACATTGCAAGGCAGAAGTTCTAAAATCATTCCAGCTGGTGAAACTGTAGTAGTTGAGGGAGTTGCTGTAGCTTATTGCTTGCAGAATGAGAAGTTTGTAGTCATTGAGCAGCCATCATTACCCTCCTTGCCGGGTGGCTTGCTGGTAACAGCTAGCTTAGTCGACATTCCCCAGCAGCGGCCCTATAAGCTACCCGTGGTCATCAGTAATGAGTCTGACCATGATATAGTCATTCCTGCTAAATGTGCAATTGCAGAGATAAGTGCTTACCAGAGCATCTTGTTACAGGAGCACAGTGTAGTAAAACAATCAGAACCCCTCCCAAAGTCACCAGAGGCACAGTCAAACAACAAGCACAACCTAAACTTCAATTTCGGTGAGTCCCCAATTCCATCTGAATGGAGAGAACGCATCACTCAGCAGCTCAACAACATGCCCGACGTGTTTGCACAACATGACTTGGATTTTGGCAGAACAGATAAAGTGGCACACAACATAAAACTCTCAGATGAAACTCCTTTTAAACAGCGTGCGAGACCAATACACCCACAAGACATCGAAGCTGTTCGCAAACACATTCAGGAGCTTCTTGATGCAGGAGTCATCAGAGAGTCAGAGTCACCGTTTTCGTCACCGATAGTGGTGGTCAGGAAAAAGAATGGCCAAGTCCGGTTGTGCATAGACTACAGGCGTCTGAATCTCCAGACCATAAAAGATGCATACTCTCTTCCAAAGCTGGAAGACACATTCTCAGCGCTCAGTGGTTCCCAGTGGTTCTCAGTCCTTGATTTAAAGTCTGGTTATTACCAAATCGAAGTTGAGGAAGCAGACAAACCCAAGACCGCATTCGTGTGTCCGCTTGGGTTCTGGGAATTTAACCGGATGCCGCAGGGAGTGACTAATGCACCGAGTACATTCCAAAGACTAATGGAAAAGTGCATGGGGGACATGCATTTAAAGGACGTTCTAGTCTTTATTGACGACTTGATTGTGTTCTCAAAGACTCTAGAAGAGCATGAAGCAAGGCTGATGAAGGTGCTCACACGCCTTAGAGAGTTCGGATTGAAATTGTCACCTGAAAAGTGTGTCTTCTTCCAGACGTCAGTCCGTTATCTTGGGCATGTAGTTTCCAGGAATGGAGTCGAGACTGATCCGGAGAAGATTGCTGCTCTTAAGACTTGGCCAGTCCCAAAAAACCTGCGAGAGCTGAGATCTTTTCTTGGGTTTGCTGGGTACTACAGGAGGTTTGTTAAGGGCTACTCTAACATCGTTAAGCCCCTCCACAATCTAACCTCTGGTTACCCACCTTCTCACAAGAAATTAAAGTCAGATGAGAAAGCAGGTCAGTACCGCAACCCAAAGGAGGTCTTTGGGAGTCGCTGGACACCCGCTTGCCAGCAGGCATTTGACCTGGTTATTGAGAGCCTTACCTCCGCCCCGGTGTTAGGTTTTGCTGATCCCCAGAAGCCCTATGTACTCCACACCGATGCAAGCACCACTGGACTCGGTGCTGTTTTGTATCAGGAACAGGAGGGTCAGTGTCGAGTCATAGGTTATGCAAGCAGAGGGTTGTCAAGGAGTGAGAGTCGCTATCCAGCACACAAGTTGGAATTTTTAGCACTCAAGTGGTCAGTGACAGAAAAGTTCAGTGATTATCTCTACGGCAACCACTTCACTGTTGTTACTGATAGCAATCCGCTGACATACATACTGACCTCAGCAAAACTTGATGCGACAAGCTATAGGTGGCTGGCAGCACTGTCCACGTTCTCATTCAAACTTCTCTATCGTCCAGGAAAGCAAAATGGCGATGCAGATGGACTGTCCCGCAGGCCTCATGGGAAGCTGGCTGATGATCTAAAATCTCAAAAAGAGAGAGAGCGCATAAGACAGTTTACTCAGGGTCACCTCTCTGATCCAGAAAATATAGATGCAGTAGATCAAGCTGTTGTGCAAGCAATCTGTGAGAGACAGCTCATTTACAGTGTCAGTAATGATGGCCAAGATTCTTCAGATGGTGTTGCTCTAGTTGAAACTCTTGCCATCTCAGCTACTGCTGTGCCTGACAGTTATGGGCAAGAAGAACACCTTGGTGGGTTGCCAGTTATCCTTCACCTGACTGAGGCAGAGCTTGCGAGTAAACAAAGAGCTGATCAAAGTATAAAGCATGTCATTTCGCAGCTCGAGCAGGGAGAAAAACCACCCCCAACCTTGCGACATGAACTCACTGAGCTTCCACTGTTGTTGAGGGAGTTAAATCGCCTTGAACTCCGTAATAACATCTTGTACCGGAGACGCCAAGTGGGCTCTCAGACCTTTTATCAGCTTGTGCTTCCAGCTGAACTGCGTGACACAGTTTTGACCAGCCTACACAATCATATGGGTCATATGGGGGTTGATCGTACACTGGATCTTGTAAGGACCAGATTCTTTTGGCCAAAGATGGCTCTGGATGTCGAGAGAAAAGTCAAAACATGTGGCAGGTGCGTAAGGAGGAAGGCGCTGCCTGAGAGAGCTGCACCTTTGGTAAACATTAACACCACCAGACCCCTTGAGCTCCTCTGTATGGACTTCCTCTCCCTTGAGCCTGACAAAAGTGGGACCAAAGACATACTGGTGATTACAGATCACTTTACTAAGTTTGCGGTTGCCATACCAACACCTAACCAAAAGGCCCGCACAGTGGCAAAGTGTCTGTGGGAGAACTTTATGGTGCACTATGGAATGCCAGAAAAGTTACACAGTGATCAGGGACGTGATTTCGAGTCCCGCACAATAAAAGAGCTCTGTCGAGTGGCCGGCATACACAAAGTAAGAACAACCCCATACCACCCTAGGGGCAACCCCGTTGAGCGATTTAATCGCACGTTACTAGACATGCTAGGTACTCTTGAAAGCCCAGAGAAATCTCGTTGGCGTGATTTTGTAAAACCCCTGGTCCACGCCTATAATTGCACCAGGAATGAGGTGACAGGTTTTACACCATATGAACTGATGTTCGGACGTCAGCCTCGTCTGCCGGTTGATTTGGCGTTTGGATTGCCAGTGCAAGGGGGTCAGCAAACATCACACACAGAGTATGTACAGAACCTCAAGTCACGACTTGAAGACAGCTACAAGATAGCAATTGAAAATGCTGCAAAGATAGCACACAAGAACAAAATGAGGTATGACAGGCGTGTGACTGTTTCGGACTTGGAAGCTGGAGACCGAGTATTGGTTAGAAACGTTCGCATTCGAGGAAAACATAAGATTTCAGACAAGTGGGAGTCAGTTGTCCATGTGGTGGTGAAGAGAGCAGGTACCCTGCCCGTCTATACGGTCAAACCTGAAAATCAGGATGGTCCTTTAAGAACACTGCATAGGGACTTACTCCTTCCATGTGGTTACTTGCCTACAGAGGTCAACAAGGCGCCTGACCCGCAGCCCGCAAGGTGCAGGCCAGCAACACGTGCAAATCCTACTGTGGATGAGAATCATTTCTCAGACGATGAAGATGAAATCATTCCTGTTTACTGTTTCAGAGAACCCCCAAATGCTCAGTTTCCCACAGTCCATGACAGTCTAGTGCAGCCTGATCCAACTATGTCTACTGTGCAGGATAAACAGCATACTGAACCTCCAAGAAATTGTCCTGTTGAGAGTCCTGTAAATGCTCAAAATGTTGATTGCACTCCTGAAATTGACAAACCACCTGATATGCCCAATGGTGCCTCAGACAGTCTCCACACAGTTAATGATCCTAACTGTCACCACTACGACACTGAGGACCTGCTTACCGAAAGAGTTATGCTTGATGACCAAGTTGATGAAATCGTTATGACCGAAAGTAACTTACCTGCTAGTAAAAACCCTGTGGAGGAACAAAACTTACCTGATGATGACATTCAAATTGAGCAGCTTCCAGTGTTCTCTGAAATGTTAGAGAGTGAAAAGGAGATGAGTCGCAATGGAAGTAAAGAACCAGAAGAGGAAATAAAGGATACAACAGTCAGGAGATCAGAGAGAAACCGTCAGCCGTCAAAGAGACTTGACTATACTGAACTTGGAAACCCCTTTGTCACAGTGGTTAAATCATTCTTTCAGGGGTTAACCACAGCTGTGGCTGACATTTTAAGTGAGGGTGAAAACTCATATCCTTCTGTCCTGTACCCTGAGATACAAACAGTTCAACCATTGCCATGTACAGGGACGTACATGAGTTCAAAGGGGGAGGGTGTAGCCAAGTTTAATAATGAGAAACCCTATCTAGCTGTCTAACCCAGTCATGAAAGAGTTAACTTTTATTTTGTATCTTTGATGGACTTGTAAGTGAGCCAATGGGGAAATTCTATGAGGCACTGAGCTGACCAATCAGCTGCCAGCTAGGCTCCGTTACAGTTACGCCTCTAGTTTTGCGTCACTGCACGTTCTTTTGGCGCTTGCACTTGAACATAGGAGGCTGCGTTATCTGCTTGGTAAGATGAGAAAACAATATGGAGTGAATTAAACAAGTTCTGTAATCATTATTGCTTATACTGACTATACCTTGTTGTAATATAGAGTGTAAACGAAAGCTGTGCCTGAATCCACTGTTGTCACGGAGCTAAAGGCAGTGAGTTCCGTTAAAATGGTGAGTTGTGCATCTGAGTTTGCTAATATTCATGCTAACAGGCCAGGCTTTTGATGCCCATTTTTGTATTTAACCTAGTTGCTGAGTTTATGAGTTCGCTAGCATCTATGTTAATCTGTGTTAATGGGTGAATCAATGCAAAGGTGCTCATCGTGTAAAGCTAAAGGTGTAAAGCCTGCTGTGTGCATATGTTAATGAGGTAATTAGCCACAATAGGCTAGCGAAATACTGGTTAATGTCTTTGAAATCAACAAATTATTTTGTTTGTGGGTTATAAAAAGAAATGTTAACTTTTCATACTGTTATTAAATAGTTAGTTTGTTAAATAATGATGTTAGAAATTGTGGATTTAATTGTGGTCACTGAAGCTTAAAGAGGTAAATTTTTAGTGCATTCTTTCCACTGTTACCGGTGCAGAGGGGGATAAATAAGCACACTAACGCCTTAATGCCTCTAATTTAAAGTGATACAATTTGGTTAATGTTTACATGCAATTCATGCAGTTTTAGTCTTCATACTGTTAATGTTACTACCGTAAGGTTTCATAAAACTTGAATTTGAAATGTGTCTTTATGAAGGATGCAATTTATGTAAATTTATTTTTGATACTAGAGAGAAATTCATATTGTTTTGATACCTGAGAAGAAACATAAGAGCTGTTGTACAACAAGAGAAATATTTTTATATTGCATTATGGGTGTACTGAAATATTATCTCATTTTATTTTGTAGTAGCCTGTAGCAGTCCATTTATTCACTGAATGGTAATTGATAGAAATGATTTGGCCTTATTTATAGGTCAGGTTTTGGTAAGAGTTGGGAACATCGTGCAGAGATCCTTTCCATGGAGTGATACAGTTCCAGACGTTCTTCCAGAGATTCATTGATTCCCAGTCCGGGTGGCTGGGTGGCGAGCCAATCGTGTTTGACAACGAATCAAATTGCTTCAGACGAACTGCCCGGATCATCCTCTTCATCTTCATTGTGGTAGGACAAACACTAACTCAACCTAAAAAAAAAAGGGCCCCAACGGTGAAACTGAACTCTTGTCAACCAAGGCAAGCTGAACCGAGGACGAACTGAGCTCAAAGATACTGAAACGAAAAGAGGGTTTTGTTTTGTTTTGTTTTGTTTATGTGCGCACTTTATTATTTTAGTTTGTTATTTTTCATAAATGTGTTTTCTTTCTTTGTATGTATGTTCCACCCTGTGAATTTAATACAGGTTATCTAAACTGTCATTCTGGTGTGGCATTTTTTTCCATATTGATATTCAATTCTCAGGCTCTTAACAATTTAGCGTCTTCTGATTCTGGTCCAAATCATATTCATGATAGCCTCTACGACTACTTAGACTATTAAACCTATGTACATTATTTCTACTACTTCGTAATAAGGGTTACATTATCACAATCATGTTTTTGTTTTATCTGTCAGTAGCCTACGTCTCGTCTCTTTATACCGGACTCTCATAAAATAAAGCAACTTTTTTTTCGGGAGCTTCCTCTGTTTCTCTGACTGAAAATATCTGTATGGGAGTCGAGAGACTGCTAAAGCTCCTCAGGTCGTAGTTTTGGTGGCATATATTTGTAGAAATCATCATTCTTTCTAAATGTGATGTAAATATGTCCTCTACTAAATAAACAGAAACAGACGCGACTGAAGAAGTAAGTGTGTCCTCTTTTATGGGATTAATATCCTGCCATGATTCAAAACTGAAAATAAAGTTCTGAAAGGTTGAAACTAAGTGTTCGAAAACTCAAAATCTTACAAAAAAAGTTTTGCAAGATCGAAAAATAAGATTTGCAAGTTTGCAAAATGTAAAAAAATAAAAATATCTCTGCAAACATTATGTTGTTTTTGAGATTTCCTTCTTCAGAACTGCAAAAAAAAAAAATGTTTACGTCTTTGCGCAAACTATTTTTCAAAGTTTCATATTTGTCAGTGTTCTCCCACTGTATTAGTTTGTTTTCCAGGTTTGAAACCTTGTAAATGGTGATCTGAAAACTGGTGTGCGAATGTGTGAAAAAACGTTTTGAAACTCTGAAAACAGAGTTTTGCAGGCTTGCAAAGTGGTAAAAAAAAAAAAATTCTGCAAACATAATTTTGTTTTTGAGTTTTCCCTCTTCAGAAGTGCAACACTCTTTTTTATGGTGTTGTGCAATCATTTTTTCAGAGTTTCGAATTTGTCAGTGTTCTCCCAGTGTATTAGTTTGTTTTCCAGATTTGAAACCTTGTAAATGGTGATCTGAAAACTGGTGTGCGAATAGGTGAAAAAAAGTTTTGAAACTCTGAAAACTGAGGTTCGAAAGGGTGAAACTTATTACATTACATTACATTTGCACTCCCATTGCAGACTATTTTTTCAGAGCTGAGTTTACAACACCCACTTTGCGGAGATACGCACACACAGTTGCGAGCTTGCGACTCACGTGATTTGTGGCAGCGTTGTCACGCAGCTCTGCTCTAAAACTCTGAAACTTAGACTGAGCGAAAATGAAGCTTCGCAACCTTGCAAATTAAAAAAAGCCTGGAGGGAGGGCCTTCTGCTCTTGGCCAATGCTTTGCTGTCTGCTGACGTACAGTCCAATCACAAGTCGTATTTACTGGAAAGGTGGGATTGACCGACTGCTCCGCCAATGACGAAAGAGCACAGGATACACAAACAGGATGCACAGCTTTTTTTAAAGTTTATTTTATAAATTATCTTTAAAATAGAATATTCTGAAAATGTGACATTTTTGCTGATTCACATTGGTATCAAAATAGGTAAAACACATTTCAAAGTTACATACACAATTATGTTTTTGTAAAGATCACATTAGTTAACTGTAGGCCTATTTTCATGTTGTTTTTCTCTATCAGATTATAACAGATTATTATTTGATAACACCATTCAAAAGAATATTCAACATGAATGCCCCATTATGTTTTATGATTATTTTTTTGTTTTTTAACTCCAATTGTATTCATACAACTCCAATTTTATTGGCTTTTTTATTGGCCAGCAGCAGTCATTAAACAAACATAAGATACACATAATATACACAAAATATTTTTGTTAATTTTTGCCTCATGCATTCATGTTGAATATTTGATACCAAAGCAATGTTTTTTTTGTTGTTGTTGTTTTTTGTTTTTTTATGCTTGTTTTGCATATTAAACTTTTTATAAATGCCACCTCTGATGCAGTTTTCTCTGCAGTGGGAAAAACGTTTTTGTTTATACTAGTCAATTTGATTGGTAAAAGCAATATAGTGACTTAAAATGTATAGAATTTGACTTGAAATATTGTCATCTTTCAAGTCAAATTCTATATCAGTTAGGGGGAAATTGCCTTTATATAAAAAAATATATATATATGCAATGCGAATCAATTTAAGATTATTGGTTCAGAATAAATTATTTTTACAACACAAAATTGAACAGTTTACTGAAGTTAGTTATTGCACCAATACAGTAGCCTACTTGAGATTTTATTATAATATTAGGCCAATGTACATGACTGAGTCGCTCGCAGCGTGAGGAGAATGAGTCGCTCGCTGTGTGAGGAGAGTGAGTCGCCATCTGAGGAGAGTGAGTCGCCAGCTGATGAAAGTGAGTCGCTCGCTATGTGAGAAGAGTGAGTCGCCATCAGAGGAGAGTGAGTCGCCAGCTGATGAAAGTGAGTTGCTCGCTGTGTGAGGTGAGTGAGAGTGAGTCGCCAGCTTAGGAAAGTGAGTCGCTCGCTGTGTGAGGAGAGCGAGTATGAGAATTTCGAGAGTGAGAATTTCGTCATTGGCGGAGCTGTCGGTCAATCCCACCTTTCCAGTAAATACGACTTGTGATTGGACTGTACGTCAGCAGACAGCAAAGCATTGGCCAAGAGCAGAAGGCCCTCCCTCCAGGCTTTTTTTAAGTTGCGAAGTTGCGAAGCTTCATTTTCGCTCAGTCTGAGTTTCAGAGTTTCAGAGCAGAGCTGCGTGACAACGCTGCCACAAATCACGTGAGTCGCAAGCTCGCAACTGTGTGTGCATATCTCCGCAAAGTGGGTGTTGTAAACTCAGCTCTGAAAAAATAGTCTGCAATGGGAGTGCAAATGCAATGTAATGTAGTAAGTTTCGCCCTTTCGAACCTCAGTTTTCAGAGTTTCAAAACTTTTTTTCACCTATTCGCACACCAGTTTTCAGATCACCATTTACAAGGTTTCAAATCTGGAAAGTAAACTAATACACTGGGAGAACACTGACAAATTCGAAACTCTGAAAAAATGATTGCACAACACCATAAAAAAAAAAGGGTTGCACTTCTGAAGGAGGAAAACTCAAAAACAAAATTATGTTTGCAGAGATTTTTTTTTTTTACCACTTTGCAAGCCTGCAAAACTCTGTTTTCAGAGTTTCAAAACTTTTTTTCACACATTCGCACACCAGTTTACAGATCACCGTTTACAAGGTTTCAAACCTGGAAAACAAACTAATACAGTGGGAGAACACTGACAAATTTGAAACTCTGGAAAATTGTTTCCGCAACATCGTAAAAAAAAGTTGCAGTTCTGAAGAAGGAAATCTCAAAAATAACATAATGTTTGCAGAGATATTTTTATTTTTTTTTACATTTTGCAAACTTGCAAATCTTATTTTTCGATCTTGCAAAACTTTTTTTTGTAAGATTTTGAGTTTTCGAACACTTAGTTTCAACCTTTCAGAACTTTATTTTCAGTTTTGAATCATGGCAGGATATTAATCCCATACTCTTTCTTTTGTGAAATAGACCTAACGGTCATTTATTTCTGTGTGACTAATGTGCAATTTTGACATAAATTAATTAATTATGATCAATGTATCACTTTTTATTGTAAACCTGTGGTAAAACATCGATGCTTGGGTTTTAAATATTCAAGTAAACAACAAAAATGCCAGCTATCATGTTTGTTTTCAACACTGTTTCCAGTGATTTCTGATTAGTTTTCTGATAAAACTTCCATTTGTTGGTGAAATGATGGGTTATGGCGTGTTACGGGCGTGTTTTAGTGAAGCGCTGTGGAGATTCTGGCCCGACAGTGGAAACGCAGGCCCGGTGCTATTAGCCCGGCACGGCCCGTTTAAAGCCCTGGCTCGCACTGGCCCGACAGTGGAAACGCGGCTATTGATGTGTGTTAAATTTTGACTCTTAAATCCGGTTAAATCAGTTAAATCCGGTCTCTACTTCATAAACGCCAGAGGAGAACTGGCCCGGGTTCTCCCAAGGTTTTTTTTTTCTCCATTAGGTCACCTGATGGAGTTTTTCGGTTCCTTGCCACTGTTGCCTTTGGCTTGCTCAGTTGGGGATACTTAAATTGATTAATCGATTCAACAGTGCTATTGATCTGCATTATCAAACGTGGATGTTTTACACCAGAAACAAACACTGATGTACTATTTTATTTAATACTGTGAAGCTGCTTTGATACAATCTGTATTGTGAAAGGCGCTATATAAATAAAGTTGACTTGACTTGACTCTTAGTGTTTCCACCTGGATAATTGTGTGCTAACTGAGCTGAAGCTGTGCTGACTTGAGTGAACAATATTGAATGCTAGTGCTTTCTAAATGACAACATGGTGTAAGCATAGGCAATGAGAAATGAAGGGATTTGTGTTTAGAGTTTTGCAGTGACAGTTCAACAAATCTGACTCATGTGTCGAAACAGGGAATAGTGTTTATAGTTTAGTGAAATGGGTGTGCTTTTTGATAAATGGCATTATGGTTTTGGCATTTTAGTTCAAAAGCCTGGTTATAGTGTTTAAGCAATCGAGAAAAACTGTAATATGTACACATACAGTACCGGTAAAAAGTCTGGACCCATTACTATTTTTAATGTTTTTGAAAGAAGTTTCTTATTATGCTCTACAAGCCTGCATTTATTTGATCAAAAATACAGAAAAAAACAGGAATATTCAGCAAGGATGTGTTAACTATATAAAAAGTGATAGTGAAGACTTTTTTAAAACAACTTTTTAATAATCAAAAATCCTGAAAAAAAGTATCAAAGGTTATAAAATAAATATGAAGCACCATTTCTAACATTTGATGATAAATCAGAATATTATAAAGTTTTCTGAAGGATCACGTGACACTAAATTCAGCTTTGCATCACAGAAATATATTTTAAAGTATAGTAAAATAGAAAACCATTATTATTTTTCTGTATTTTTGATCAAATAAATCCAGGCTTGATGAGCATAAAAGACTTCTTTCAAAAACATTAAAAATAGTAATGTGTCCAAACTTATGTACTGTGTAATTAAAAATACACTAAATTTAAAATTAAATGTTGTATAAATAAAAAGGTTAGGAATCATATTTGTTTCAAGTGTTTTTTTTATTGGGGGTGGGGGGCCTCCAACATGAACTTTGCCTAGAGCCTCCTAATGTCTAGAACCGGCCCTCCAGGAAACATCCACACATCCAGAGGAGCAAAGACACGGATGAGACTAAATAGCAGACAAATGAAGTGAAAAACTAAACAGTGCGAGCGAGGCTACATTAGTCACATTAGAAAATGAAGTTGTAGGTTGTGTTTGAATAATTACGTATCTTATTTAGCTGAGGTAAATAAAAAGTAATACTCACGTATCCTTGCTCGATGCAGAACGAGACAACAACATTAACTATCGTGTTAATTGATGTTGATATGCGCGAGGGAGAGAGATACAGCGCTCGTGTCTGAAGATGGTGAGAGTGTGCGCGCGGCCGGGGGTCTCTCTCTCTGTCTCTACTGATCTAAATAATTTGTTGTTAGGGCGACTTATTTGTACATGTACCTAACACCACACTTAAACTACAGAAGACTGTACATTTTTTTTGTATTTTTGTATTTTCAAATGACAAATTACTTTGTACTGCTTCACAGCAGTATTTTGTATTTTATTTAAATACATTTGATGAGTAAGTATTTGTTATTTGTAATATACATAGGATGCCGTTGCCAGGGGTTGGCAACCAAATGTAGTAGGATACAGCATGCTGAAACACTAGAGAGCAGCGACAGCAGCAGTGACTCTGAAAACAGCTAAACAAATTGTATAAAAATTATTACAGAAATTAGTTATCACCCTGAATTGTAATCTGTTTGTCTGTTTCATAAAAAATTTTTTTTTTTTTTTTTTGGTACAAATTGCTACTTAATGTAACAGTTTTAATCAGTAAATACTTTTAAACCTACTCCACACATGTGTTTTAGTCTTTCAACATTTAGTTGTCAGTACCTTTGTCTCACACTCCAAACACCTGGATTGAACAGTAACCAGCCTACCCAAAATCCTCAAATCCTTTTTTTTTTATTTCGATAGAATAAATAAAGCTACCCACTTGTGAAAGAATATTAGAAATACTAGACATTGCAAAACAAATAATAGATATTGCATAAATATGCAAACGATATACTGTACATACAGAAACAGAGCAGTATACAATTAACATCATTAATGGTAAACTTCTTTCTTGGATCTTGTTTGAATTGACAGGCTATTATAGGCTTGAAATTAAATTCCCTCTAAATGTGTTATGGGCCATGAGGACTGTCTGGTTAGTGAAAATGATCAAAATATGATTTCATCTAGTAAAAGTTAACTTCACATGGTAATTTGTTTATTTTAACAACAACAAAGGGAAAAGAATGCTAACGATTACAAATGGAATGTTCAAATTATAATTTTTTTGCCTACCTATGAATTAAGGGGCATTGTTAACTCTTACATTCTAATTACATGTACAATCAAGGCATCAGATGAAAGCTTATCTTCCACTCTTCTGAAAGGTGTGCTCAGTTTGTTTCTAGCATAAAGTATCAGGGAGATATGGCTCAGGATTCACGGATATAATTAAACCTTTTTAGCATGTTTGGGTGAATCCATGGAGTTAAAGCAGAATTTGAGGTAGCATTGTTTTGACCCTAATTACAAGTTTCCAGCAGCTTGTTGACCGGGTTGTCCACCCAGGCTGTGATCCTCAGACATCATAGATTTCATTTTTATATGACAACCTTTTACAGCAGCCCATGTCTGATTTCCTAAAAAACTGGTGTTTTGCCCCCTGGGTATTATATATTGTGTAAGGTCCCGAGGCAGGCGCATATATCCATGACGGGTCCCGAGGCAGGCGCATATATCCGTGACGGGTCGAGTGGCAGGCGCATATATCTATGGCAAGCCAAAGTATTCATAAACGCCTGGTCAGGCGTCTGATTGCACACTGACACATCAATAACGTGCGCTTTGTGGTCACGGAAAACGCGCATCAGAAACACACGTTTTTTGCATTAAAACGCGCGTCCTCTACGTGTGATATTTAAAACGCACATTCTCGACGTGCGCTTTGGGGTCACCGAAAACGCATGTTTTTGACACGCGTTTATCGTAACAAAAATGGGCGTCGAAAACGTGTGTTTTGAGTAGTTCACGTTATGTACGCGTAAACAGGTAAACCAAACAGGCAGTGCAAACGTGTGTGAAGTGTACAAACAGGCGAAAAGAACGTGCTCGTTCCCTATAGTGTTCTCGAAATCGCACGTCGAAGGCTCATTTCTCAAGTCTGTCATGCTTTTGTCCCCATATATGGTTTAGGACTCTTGTATTATCATTAACAAAGATCAATAAATGCTATAGAAATGCAGTTCATTATACTGTAAGTTCATGTGAACTAATGTAGTTAAATAATGTATGAAACCTTATTGTAAATTGTTACAATAATTACAACTGGTAAATTTGCGAAAGGATTAGGGGACTGTCCGAGGTGCTGAAATAAAAAAAAAATCAGTTTTCTCTCTTTCTTCTTTTTTATTTATTTTTTTACCTAAATGATAACTATTGGATTATAATAACTCACCAATTATAATCCTCTCCTCTGTCAAATTTGCTTGGGTTTAATGATAATACAAGAGTCCTAAACCACATATATACAGGGACAAAAGCATGACAGACTCGAGCAATGACGCCTTCGATGTGCGATTTCGAGAACACTATAGGGAACGAGCACGTTCTTTTCGCCTGTTTGGACACTTCACACACGTTTGCACTGCCTGTTTGGTTTACCTGTTTACACGTTCATAACGTGCGTTATGTCCTACTCAAAACACATGTTTTCGACGCCCATTTTTGTTACGATAAACGCATGTCAAAAACGTGCGTTTTTTGGTGACCCCAAAGCGCACGTTAAGAACACATGCTTTTATGGCAAATCGCGCGTTTGGCTGTCGAAACGCACGCTTTTGACGTGTCAGTGTGCAATCAGATTACATTATTTTCTCAGCACATTCTCACTAACAACTCGTCTGGATGCTTTGTCAGGACTGTTTGGTGTCATTTTCTAACACACTGGGACCCCTTCAGTGTTCAAAAACTATTATAAACTATCAGTCTCTCATACACACCAACCAGGATGATTCTTACTGGTCCACTTACTTGAGTTTGTCCAGTGTGCAGTCTGGATGGTTCATTGCATCAGAGAGCAGCTTCACTCCTGATTCTCCTGGGTGATTGTAGCTCAGATCCAGCTCTCTCAGGTGTGAAGGGTTTGAACTCAGAGCTGAAGCCAGAGCAGCACAACCTTCCTCTGTCACCAAACACTGAGATAATCTACAACAACAGTAAGTGTTCATGTCAGTGTGCTTCATTTTTAGAGAATATACACTACAATAAACAACCCGGCTCTTCAACCCATCGATTATCTTTACAAGGACTTCTGATTGATAACAATTAGTGATGCTGAGATTACCCAATTTCAAAATTGGCCTTCATTACAATGGTCACGTTATTAAACAGTAAGAATTTGGAAGCTATGGTTAAAAATAAATAAATAAATAAATAAATTAGTCTTTCAGACTTTCTTTTTTGTGTTGCGTGACTCTGCAGTGGCGGAGCCAGGATTTTTTCATAGGGGTGCAAGGGCCAGCAACCAGTCTGGGGTGGCACAGAAATCTTGATTATTAATCATCTCTGTATCTGTGCATCTCTGCACCTGAACTGATCATCTCATCTCTGCACCTGAACTGATCATCTCTGTATCTGTGCATCTCTGCACCTGAACTGATCATCTCTGTATCTGTGCATCTCTGCACCTGAACTGATCATCTCTGCATCTGAACTGATCATCTCTGTATCTGTGCATCTCTGCACCTGAACTGATCATCTCTGTATCTGTGCATCTCTACACCTGAACTGATCATCTCTGTTTCTGTGCATCTCTACACCTGAACTGATCATCTCTGTATCTGTGCATCTCTGCACCTGAACTGATCATCTCTGCATCTGAACTGATCATCTCTGTATCTGTGCATCTCTGCACCTGAACTGATCATCTCTGTATCTGTGCATCTCTACACCTGAACTGATCATCTCTGTTTCTGTGCATCTCTACACCTGAACTGATCATCTCTGTATCTGTGCATCTCTGCACCTGAACTGATCATCTCTGTTTCTGTGCATCTCTACACCTGAACTGATCATCTCTGTATCTGTGCATCTCTACACCTGAACTGATCATCTCTGTATCTGTGCATCTCTGCACCTGAACTGATCATCTCTGCATCTGAACTGATCATCTCTGTATCTGTGCATCTCTGCTCCTGAACTGATCATCTCTGTATCTGTGCATCTCTACACCTGAACTGATCATCTCTGTTTCTGTGCATCTCTGCACCTGAACTGAGCATCTCTGCATCTGTGCATCTCTACACCTGAACTGATCATCTCTGTTTCTGTGCATCTCTGCACCTGAACTGAGCATCTCTGCACCTGAACTGATCATCTCTGTATCTGTGCATCTCTGCACCTGAACTGATCATCTCTGCACCTGAACTGATCATCTCTGTATCTGTGCATCTCTGCACCTGAACTGAGCATCTCTGCACCTGAACTGAGCATCTCTGTATCTGTGTATCTCTGCACCTGAACTGATCATCTCTGCACCTGAACTGATCATCTCTGTATCTGTGCGTCTCTGCACCTGAACTGAGCATCTCTGCACCTGAACTGAGCATCTCTGTATCTGTGCATCTCTGCACCTGAACTGAGCATCTCGGCATCTGAACTGATCATCTCTGTATCTGTGCATCTCTGCACCTGAACTGAGCATCTCTGCACCTGAACTGATCATCTCTGTATCTGTGCATCTCTGCACCTGAACTGATCATCTCTGTATCTGATATTGTGGAGAGCATGCAAATGCCTGTATGGAGCAGAAATGAAACATTAATGTTGTGCTGTTGTTGTCTGATGCTGGACTGTGTAAATGATGGTTTGTTTTTATATAAAATATTCTCATTGTTTGATGTATTCTTATCTTTATTTAGGCCAAATTTAGGACATTTAGGCCAAAGTGGGCGAAGAGTCTTAATTCAGTCAAGAGTAGTGAGTGATTTTCTCTTTTGTTGTTTTATTAACATTAAAGGGATGAAATTAATGTAGAAATGTTTACCTGGCAAAGCTTTAAAGCACGAGCAAATAATTTGTGACAACTTTTGTGACTGCGAATAAGTGCAGTGTCCTGTGAGTGTAACTCTACCGCTGCATTAACATGTGATGTGAATGTACGTCGAGTTTTACAGTATTGGGACTGAGGCGCCAGAACTGCAGCTGATAGAATGTGCGCTGTAGCACGATACTGTCATATTTCTTCAAAAGCAGATCGTGGAGACATTATGAATGTCGTGTGACATATGTCGCGTGACATATGTCGCACTGTACAGCCCTGCTTATGCTCATGCAAAGCCTCGATGTAATATTTTTTTCATTGCAATGTTTATGTTGAAATGTTTTTATTATTTATTAAAGAAAATTATGCAAATCATAACAACCTACTGTAAGCCTATTTAATTCTTGATAAAGAATTCTAAAACACAAATGCTGCAAAATAACATCGGTTAGCAAGTCCTGAATGATCAATGTTTTAATTTTACGATCATTTAATTTAATTTATTTCACTGTTATGTTTCAGTTAATAAATATTGAAATAACACGAAGTATAAGACATATAATCTATTGACTAGGGATGCTCCGATCAGCATTTTTTGCCTTTGATACAGATTCCTGGAATTCGGTATCGGCCGATACCGATCACCGATTCGATACTAAAATAAAAACAGTGCTGAATTACTCTATTTCAGTGCTAAAACAGTATGCCTCACTGTGTGGAAGAGACTGGGATCATTCTTTTGTGAAAGGCATCAGGCAGGCTTGACTTAAACATTACTTTCTTAACTTTATGGGGGGTGCTGGATGGCTAAAATACACATTAATTGCGCAGGTATTAACATAAATAAATATGTGATATTCAATAAAAAAAGAAGCATGGATTAAAAATAAAAACAACAGTTTGCACTGCAAAAATTTAAAATTATATATAGATTCATTCTTATTAAAGTTACAAAAGTTCTTTAGTCAAGAGCAGTGAGTAATTTCCTCTGTTCCCTTTGTTCTTTGATTAACTTTACTGACAGAAAGCTTCATTGGCTGCTGTCCCTTTAAGATCTGCCGCTGCAGACAGAGACACGGATCTCACACGCGCCTCATTCTCTCACAACTTTTTACGTTCATTTAAGACTTTATTCAACTCATTTAAGACTGCTCAGTCTGCTCTTATGAGGATACTCGACAAAACGGACATTTTGGCATAATTGCACGTGTTAGTGTTCGTTCAACTTCAAGCCGAAAGAGAACTCGATTCTGGTCTTTCTGTGCGTCGTGTGTGTGTCTTGACTGGTTTAAAAGCATTTGCATGAATAAGAGCGCATCATATAATGTGAAGCCAGCAAAAGGATGACCGAAAAAAAAAAACGGATGCTGCGTTAACTGCGTTAAATATTTACCACTGAGTCTTTTCCTCCCAGTTCTACCAGTGACGCTTATCCAACTTCCCAACTACTACCTGCGCAGACGTCAACAGCGCAACTGGGTTGTAGGTTGCCAGGTTGAGCTCACAAATGGGTTGAAATTTGTATGAAGTGTTGATTGTGTGAGTAGGATACGTTTAATACAAGATCTGTCAATCGGACAACCTTGGAATAATAAATTGATGTGGTTATTCATAGGGGTGCAACGGTACAGATAGCCCACGGTACGGTGCGTACCTCGGTTTTTGGGCCACGGTCTCGGTTCAGTTTCGATACATGTTTTGTGCAGAAAGAGAGTGCTATTTCATCCCAAAAATATGTTTTATTTTTCTTATGAGCATAAACAGAATGTCACAGTAGGAAGAACATCAATGTATGGAATAAATTAACACTCTAGTCTGTACTGAACAACACTAAGTAATACAACCTCTTCAACTATCACTTATATGAAATACAAAATGTAAACAAACACACTTCAAAATATTCAAGTGGATCCCAATTCCAAACCTTGATAACTGGTATATGAAGTGATCAATGTGAAAGAAAAAGTGCACTTTTACCTTTAACAAACATAAATTAGCTTGTGCTTTGAATAAAAAAAAAAGCAGAGCAAAACAATATAATAAAAAAATACTGCATTCAGGATACTAAGTGCAATGTTATTTACTCATCCACTATCGAGAGATTCTTGTGCAAAAAGATGAGTCTATCAACACTGTCTGGTGCAAGGCGAGACCGGTTGGCACTAACGATGTCCCCAGCAGTGGAGAAAATTCTCTCACTAGGAACTGAAGTCCCTGGGACACAGAGGAGACGTTTTGCCGCTTTTGCTACATGAGGGAACTTGCACTCATTGGTCTTCCACCACATGAAAGGATCAGCATCAACACCAATGGAGTCTGCTAACCTATATGAAGCAACTTCATCCTCAACAATCTGGGAAAGAGCTTTGACCTGGTCTTGTTTTTTAAAAACCTCCCCAAATAGCTCTGCCATTGCTGTCTTCTTTGGAGGAAGAGAGGCTGACTCTTGTCCCTCTGTGGGTGGCATTGTCACCGCTTGTCTCTGAAAGAACAATGACAAATATTTAGCATATAGAATAACAGCTGTAAATGTCTATATTTTGCTCCTGTGAACTTAGTATAATTGCCACAATAGAGAATAGTTCAACTGCTGTTTTGTTTTATTGTTGACAGATATGTACAAGTATGACATGTTAAATCATCTATATACATTTTGACAACAAAAAATAATCATTAAATATACAGCCATAGATTCACAGAAAATAAGATCATCATACCTGTGGTTCATACTCCAGGATTTCTGTGACAAGATCTTTGTAGAGTCTGTCAAGGGAGGATTCATCAAGGGAGGGCAGGGATTTAAACCTGGGATCCAGGGCTGTGGCTTTTTGGAGGTACTTCTGAAGGTCAGGGTCAGTGTACCTTCAATCCAGGTCCTGTGCAATGGCTTCTTTTGCTTCTTTGATAACTGTACTGTCTTCATCTCCAGGTACCATGGATTTGAGAATCATTTCCTTCAGTGGGAGGATCATTGAAATTGTGGGGGTTGTTTCACTGCTCATGAGTGTTGTCACAGTCTTCAGTGGTTTGAGTACTTCAATTAGTTGCTCTGCCATTTTTTGTTCTCCATCAGTCAACATTGCAATGCCCGTGACGTGGCTCCTCAGGTTTTTGTCCATTGTTAATGCCGAATAGATGGCAGGCTGCTGCTCAACATATCGTGACAACATGTCATGTGATGTGTTCCACCGAGTTATCACATCATTGATTAACTTGTGCTTTGGCAAGTTTAACATTTCCTGTTTCACAGCAAGTGCTTGGTTGGCTGTGGTGCTGCGGTGAAAAAAGGTGACAACTTTCCTCACTTTCCCAAGGAGGCGAGACACACCGTTGATTGACACTGCCCTCTTGGCCGCGAGATTCACAGTGTGAGCAAAACAGCCAATTTGGCGTCCCAGCTCAACAGTTTCATTGACTGCATTAACTATGTTTGCAGCATTATCTGTGGCGACGGGTATAGTTGTGTTTGGCCGCTTCAGCTTCCACTCGGTGACTGCATTTTTCAACTCCTCTGCTAAATGCGCACTTGTGTGGCTTTCATAGAGTGGGCGGGTCTGCAGCACGGCACTTTTCATCTGCCAGTCCAACATGTAGTGAACCGTCACAGTCATGTAGCTCTGTGTTGCCGAGAAGGCTTTCTGTTTTCACCAAATCACTCTCGATGGCTTTGCGCGTTTTGTCGTAAAGACCAGGGATGACAACCGCACTGAAATGTGTGCGACTGGGCACAGCATAACGTGGGTCGAGCGTTTTCATTAAATGTTTAAACCCCACATCCTCTACTACAGAAAAGGGCTGTAAATCTTTAGCAATAAACACTCCCAATGCACCGGTTATCTTTATGTGTTTCTCTGAAGAGGCCCGGTAGGTCTGAGCAAAAGCATTCTCAATAGACAATTGTTTTTTTTCTGCTGGTGCCTGTTCAGGTCGCTCGACTGACCTGTGTTCAGGAAGTGTTATGTCTGGATGCTTTCGCTGGATATGCTTTGACATATTGCTCGTGTTTCCTTTGGAGTATGCGACATGTGCCAAACAAAGTTTACAGACTGTGTAATTTCTGTTGATTGGTTTCCCTCCTTCGTCGTTGTACTCAACCCCAAAGCCAAATTGATTCCACACTGAAGATTTGAAAGATGCTGGTGCATCTTCAAATTTCTGTTTTTCAACTCCGCTAGAGCTCGCCATTTCTACGTGTCTCTGTAGCATGTGTAGCCAAACAACTAGTAGTATGAGCCAGTGAGTGACAGAAGTTAGCGTGTGGGTGCACAACAGTGATTGATTGGACATAAACTTGCGGGGACGGGCTTTCGTCTGCCTGGACAGGCAAACGCACCTGATGGCGTGTAAAGCAAAAACTAAAAGGATCAGCGCGAACTCAATGGCAAAACCGAAGTCCCGCGGGACACGAGGGTAGATTTTCCCGTGCAGGGCTGACCGAACGGTCCGGGATTTTACCGTGTACCGTTGCATCCCTAGTTATTCATATAACGAGGTTTGGGCCATACAAATTACGGGAGTTTGATGGGAGAAATAACAAAACGGGAGGGGGGTGGGAGATGGGTGTGAAATACAGGAGATTCCGGGGGAAAACAGGAGTGTTGATAGGTATGCACGTTAGCTTGTTTGAATTGGAAACTGTTTGCCTGCCGCCTGCGCTCTGCGCATGTTGCTAGCACGTGATGTCACACACTTGCCCACATCATAGAATTACCGCGAGAACGTTTAGAGAGCCGACTGCTTTGTAAGCTTTCAAATCGCTCTTGCTCTAATTTGATGCCCCTACGGATCAGGCCCATTGTTACCGATACCCGATCTAAAATTTTATTCCATATCTGAGCCGATACCCGAAACAAATATCGGATCGGAGCATCCCTACTATTGACATGCATTGCCTTTAGAAAAATTGAGCACACAATGTTAACGTTTAGCCTACTTAGCTTAAATTTGATGCAATAATAGAAGCCTACATTTGTTTCAGTTCTAAAGTTGTAATGTAATTTCAGCATTGTGATTATGAATTTGTTTAACTACAATGTTTCACTTAAATTTATCTGCTACCAGCTCTCAATCGCTCTCAATGAGCCGCAGTGCAGCGTCAGATTACGTAATATAGAGATAATAAACTGACACTTTTCAAAGTCTGTGATTATAGCGCCACTTAGCGGTAAAAGGCAGTGAATTCCATGTGCAGGCCCAAATCACTCTTTGCTATAGTTAACAATCTCACTAATCCACCACAACATGTTATTTCTGGCTCTGCAGTGCTTGTGAATAGCTTTTCTCAATTCTTTTCAGACAAATTGAAGTCAATCAATTGAATCCATTACCAAAGACACCAATGTGACTCAAATGTTCATTTGATGTAAGCTGATTCAGCTCATTCAACAAACTCTCTCAGCTTTCACTCTGACTACCTCTGCTGCCATAAGTGATCTAATTATGAAGTCTAATTCCACATCCTGCCAGCTTATATCTAATATCTAATTTACCATTCTTAAGCAAAATACTTGAAAAAGTTGTGGCTTCACAACTGAGATCATACTTTGATCCTAATGGTCTTTTTGAACCTTTTCAGTCAGGATTTCGCTCATCTCATAGCACTGAAACTGCTCTTCTTGGGGTGGTTAATGACATTCGTCTGTCAATGGATTTAGGGTTAATAAACAAGTGCTGCATTTGACACAGTCTCCCATTAAATACTCATCTCTCGCCTTAGTGATATCGGCATCACTAGTTCAGCTCTTTCCTGGATCATTTCCTACATCAGCGACAGAAAGTATTATATCACTATAGGTCACTGCTCCGCTTACACTAGGTGTTCTTTAAGGTTCAGTTCTTGGCCCACTACTGTTCATCATTTATATATATCCACTTGGTGATCTCATCTACATGCATGGACTTCAATTTCATTGCTATGCTGATGACATTCAAATTTTCCTCACCACCAGCTCTAATAGAGCATCCCTGCCCGACTCACTTACTGCATGTATCAGGGATATCAAGCATTGGATGTCTCCGAATTTCCTTAAGTTAAATAATAACACAACTGAAATACTGATGATTGGCTCTGCTGCCTCAGTCAAAAGGATGGACCGGTCCTTTGATATTGATGGGGTTCATGTTAAGCCTTCTTCATCCATCCGTAACCTTGGTGTTGTATTTGACTCAACTCTTTTTGCTCTCATATTTCTTCTGTTGTTAAAAACTCTTTTTTTCCATTTTCGTAATATTGCACATCTTCAATCTTCTCTAGCTGATGCTCACACCTTAATTCATGCATCAATCAATTACAGTGTGTGTTCTCACATCGACCAGGCATTCTGCTCACATTACTCCTCTGCTCATCACTGGTTACCCGTGGCATCACGTATTCACTTTAAGATATTACTTCTAACATTTAAGGCATTAAATGGTCTTGCACCTCCATATCCATCTGATCTACTTTACTCCTACCAACCTGCCCTGGTCCCTTAGATCAGCTGAACTTTTTTTTTTTTTACTGTAGGTGGAAGTTCATTTAGTGTTAATGCTCCTAAATTATGGAATTCACTACCCCTTACACTTCGTTATATCTCATCTATGGCTACCTTCAAGACTCAGCTAAAAACATATCTATTTAACATGTACTTTGGATAATGTGGCTATATGTATCCTTATGTGTTTGCAATGTGTGTGTGGGTGTGTAAATGTATTGTAATGTACAATGTAAAGCGACCTTGAGCTACGGAAAGGCGCTATATACATAAAACTTCTAAGTACCTCAAAAAGTTGAGTTGACAGTTTGGATTCTTCAGTCCAGCACTGAGCAGCTTCACTCCTAAATCCTGCAGATCATTGTTACTCAGGTCCAACTCTCTCAGGGAGTTTGACGACTGTAGAACTGAAGCCACAACTTCACAGTGCTGATCAGTGAGATTACAGGCTGTTAATCTGAAAAAAGAGAGGACTCTTGTTAAAAGGTTATGATCAGTCAAGAGCTAATAATGGAGAAGCTTTTGCGTACTGGAGAGACGTTAGAGAGCGGGAAGGCCTGGGTTGCACTTTTATTTTACATTACATGCACTTACATGTTCTTACAGTGTACTTACTTTAGAAAGTACTGGGTAATATAAGGTAACTGCATGGGTTAAGGTTAGGTTTAGGTTCATGGTTAGTACCTAGTTAGTACCTAGTTATTGTAATTACTATTATAACATATTAATTAGTTTATGTAATAAGTACATAGTATGTACAAGAGGAAAAGGACTCTAAAATAAAGTGCTACCAAGGCCTGAAAACGGATGCCGAGGTTGCTTTGTTTCTGCTCGATATGCAAATAACATTGTTTTTTTGCTGTTTTAAAGAACCAAGGTATGATGTTGTTGTTGCTGAAGCACAGTCGTTTCATCCATTTTTACTCAAACTGTCTGATGCACCAGCTGTTAGATGTTGCGTGTCTACGGTAACCAGATTTCTCTTGGCGGCATACAAGATGGGATGGACAGGCACCCCCCCCCCCACACACACACACAAATAAAAGTATCTATAAAACGACTGTGCTATAAAGGCTACTACTACTACTATCACAACTTCGCTTAACAAACTTTCACTGAAACTTTGTGTAGCACACTTAAGAAGCACCCACTAAGGGTGGGCAATATGACCAAAAACTTATTTCATGATATGATACATTTTATTTCATGATAATGATATCCTATAGTTATTTTATTTTTGTTACAAAAAAAAAAAGAACAAAGCAAATGACAAAAAATAGGACAAATACAATAGTGATACAGATTTTAATAAACTACTGTAGGTTTATTTAACATGTACACATTTATTTAACATCTTCTGTTGTTTGATTGATATTAATGACACAGGCTGCTGTATTCTAGGCTGCTGTCACTTTAAGACTGAATGCTTCTAATATACTGACACATATCTGGTTTTAACCCAGCTGTTTATGTTCACTTGAGCCATAATTGACTGTATTTACGTGAGATACGTGACTTATTAAGGCTAAATCTTACTAACCACTTTTGCTAAATGGGTTAACCCTCTGGGGTCTGAGGTGTTTTCTGGGCACTGGAGGTGTTCTGACATGCTCTGAAATTTGTGCTTATTTCTGTTACTTGTGACATTTTCATGGCTAAAGTCTGATTACACTGTATTCAGCACAAACTCTGATACAATATGTCAGCAGCATGTATGTAAAAGTTTGTAGTTTTGAAATAATGACGTTTATGCGTGGTTTGTGAAAAAATGTGGTTTGTGCAGACAACTGCAGTGTTTCTGATGAGAGTTTTAGTGAGAGTGCAGAACACGGTAAGTAAGTGATGGCTTAAAAGGGAGCCCTATTGACGATCTAAATAATAGTTTTGTTTTTCATGCTTCTAGAGGACCAGTGGTTACGTTCACACTGTAAGTGATAACTGCATTTAAATGTGGGAGTGAATCCGCAAAATTTTTGTCCTGTGAGTCATGAAATTGTGATGATTGACACAGTAACCATAGCAACATTATGGCTTCGAATAATGTTAAGATTTTAGTTACATTTACACTTTAGTCATACGTTTACAAAACACTGTGCAGAATGTAACAGAACGTTATAGAAATTGTTATTTTTATTTTTAATAAGAAGGATCATAAAAACATTGATTCTATTTAGTACTGCCCTGAAAAAGCTTTTTCACATAACAGATGTTCAATAGCCTAGTCCACAAGACAAAATACAAACACAAAATACAAGACAAATTACATAGGCTTGATTTTTAATATTGTGTGTCATTACCTGAATGATCCACAACTGTTTTTTTTGTTTTGTTTTTTTGTAATGGTTGTTCATGAGTCCCTTGTTTGTCCCGAACAGTTAAACTGCCCAATTGTCTTTAGAAAAAATCCCTCAGTTCCTGCACATTCACTGTTAAAAAAACCTCAGATTTACGGTAAAAAAACGCCAGCTGTGGTTGCCAGTATTTTACCGTAAAAAATATGGTGGCAACCTTTTATGTTTTACGGGATTTAAATTTACGGGCAAAAAAACACAATGAAAAAAAAACCTGTGAAATTTACGGTAAAACAACGTCAGCTTGGTTGCCAGTATTTTACCGTAAAAAATATGGTAGCAACCTTACTTTGAAAAAAAAATTAAACCTTCAACAGGATTTAAATGTGTGGTAAAAAAAATCATCAGCTGTGGTTCCCAGTACTTTACCATAAAAAAATACAGTAGGAACCTTTCAGTTTTCACAGGACAACCATTATATTACATAAACCGATAAATATTATCATTAAATTTCACTAAAGTATTAAAGTCTGCTTCATATCATTGTAATATACTAATATCCATCATAATAACACAGGTGGTAAAAAAGAAAAGCACACAATGATTTAAGTATACCATTAGTTTTCCACAAACTGAGGCACATGTTAATATTAAGAAGGTGCACAGTGTCATACACACAAATACAAAACACCATCATGGTGACACACACATGACTCCAAATAATGCCATAAACATTCATTAAACAATATATGATGTAATATAAACCCCAAATGTATAAAACTGATAACAAAAACCAAGAAGAAACATAATTATTTAAATGAAATAGCATCAAATGTGAAGTGTCACACGGGGAATTCTGGGAATGTCAATTTAGAGAAACAACACAAGAAACACAAGAACTAGCCTACAACTGACTTCAGACACAGTCTTAGATGAAATCAACTGAAGAGAAAAGAAGACATTAAATCTGTGAAGATCTCAGCAGAGGAGGATTAAACAACTCCACAAACAGCATTACCAGCTTCACTTATTACTAACCAGACTGACTTTATTTCTGTCAGACGTCTACAGTTCTGTTTGAGAATTAACAGAGGTTTAGATGTTGATGATTTATTGTTTCATTTGAAGTCACCATCATGGAGATCAGTGACTGCTTTAGTTGGGCTCTTGACCCTTGACTTTCTAACACTAGTATTTCTCTGCCTGCTGTAACTCTGTGTTTATAAGACATGCTGATTATGGCTAGGAAATCAAAGAGAAAATAAATCATGTGATGTCAATTGTGTTTCGATGATGGCAATCACCATGTTTGATTCACTGAGCTCTTATAGAGTCTTATCTTTGATTATATGTGAAACTAATTTTACATTATTGATTGTAGTAGTCCTATGATTCTATAGCATGTGATCCATCAGTACTGTGATAATCGGAAGAATTTTTAAAACATTGTGCACATCTAAGGTTTGAACTACTGTGTCTTTCAGACACACACAGACATCAAGAGTCAGCGTATGAATCTCAACAATGGTGATGATAAAAGTGCAGTGCACTTGATGGAGCCTCCAATCAAAACTCATCAGTATCTCCCAGCATGCATTGCAGCAGGAATACATTATGCTGAATTGCCTTAGTATTTTCTTTTATTATTATATCTGCTTTTATTTTTTATGTTGTTTTTGTTGCAGCTTTTTAGTAGCTTGTTTTGTGATGTTCAGAGTTTTATCTGATTATTGTGTTGATTGTCACCGTTGTTGAGATTCATATGCTGATTATTGATGTCTGTGTTGGTTTAACCCTCTGATGGTCTTCGTTTAGCAGTCACACTGGGGGCCTTCCCGGTCATAAATGACCGGACACCTAAAAATGAAACTTCCTCCATCCCAGTAAAAACCAATGCAATTTATTTTTGTTCTATAATATTTATTCTTTTTAATTTAGAATTTTGAGACAATTTGATTGAACTTATTAATATTTATGCAATATTTATAGTCCATTTTTTGCCATTGAAAATAATGTTGTTGTTTTTTTTTTTTGATTAAAAAAAAAAAAAAATTCTATGCAGTATTTTCGGGTAAAATAGAGACTAGGCTTTCAGAAAAAAAATAAAATAAAAAAAAATTCATCAATTTATTAATCATAAAATTAAATAAAACATGTTATTGCATGGGTTTACCACTAGATGCCTGTATAGCTCTAAATGGAGATGTTTGTGAATTCTAGTTGTTTTTGGACCAAATTACTTACTTTTAAGATGTGGATTGAATGTATTTTTTTAGAAATTCTCAAATAATACTTTTTGCCAAGGTTTATAACATTTTATTAATTATTATTTTAATAATTTTAATAATTATTATATTAATTATATATACATATATTAATTATAATTATTAATTATGTTATGTTTTTCACTCTTGATGTTTTAGAGCTTCACCCCTTCATTGCTGAGCATTTTTTTTCTGCATCGTGGCTGATTTTTAGAGAATTTTTGTGTTTTTGTCAATTTCCCATTCATTTCCTATGGGGGTAATTTTGACCGAAGACCAAAATCATAACTAATTTTTTTACGACCACTTAGCATGCTCGGATCATGAACTCAATTTTTTTGTGTGTTCACATACCTAATGTGTGTTCAGAGAATTTTTGTGTTTTTGTAAATTTCCCATTCATTTCCTATGGGTCGGTCATTTTTGACCGAAGACCACGAGTGTGACTATTTTTTTTACGACCACTTAGCATGCTCGGATCATGACCTCAATTTTTTTTTGTATTCACATACCTAATCCCAGAAAAGTCACCAAGTTTCATAGCCCTCCGATGAAGCTGTGATTTTTAAAATTTCAAAACAGAAAATTATTCGGTCAGAAATGACCGAGGACCATCAGAGGGTTAAATTGCTCAGTAGATCAAAACCTTTTTCTGCAACATGTATATTTAAAGTTCTTCAGATTATCTGTTGCTCACTGCTGGCTCACATGTGGGGTCACAGATATTATACTCAAAAATATGAAATATATTATAACTTTGCTCATAAAGTGAGAGATAAGACTCTTCATGAAATCAGTGAATCAGGCCACTACATGATGATTATGTTATCATTAATCTGCCAACACCATCTGATCACATTTTCTCTCTGATTTTCATGCCATAACATTTGTGTTATATAACCACACAGTTAAGCCAGTCAGAGTAAATCTAAAGTTAGAACGTCAAGGGTCAAGAGCCCAACTACAGCAAACACTCATCTCCATAATGGTAACTTCAAACTTTATTATTTTCAATAAAACATCATCTGAACCTCTGGTAATTCTCAATAATAACTTTAATTATGACAAATTGGTTTGTAATACAATATTTTTTACGGTAAAGTACTGGCAACCACAGCTGCCAGTTTTTTTCCGTAATATTTAGATCACTGCCGTAAAACCTAAAATATTACTACCGTATTTTTTACGGTAAAGCACTTGCAACCAGCTGCCAGTTTTTTACCGTAAACTTTAGTTCAGTGCCGTAAAACATACATATTTCTACCGTATTGTTTTTTACGGTAAACTACTGTCAAGTACAGCTAGCAGTTTTTACCGTAAATTTTAGTTCGATGATGTAAAACATAAAAATTGCTACCGTATTTTTTACGGTAAGTAATGGTAAATGCTACGGTAAGGTTTTTTTTACAGTGTACTTCCAAAATCCGTACATTTAACAGTATTTTACTGTAAAACTACATGAAATGTCCCGTGAGACCTTTTACAGTTTTTCACGGTATATAATATGGGTACATACTGTTAAGGATTTAACATGTCTTTTCCGTTGCTTTTTTTACAGTATTTTACCGTTCAAATTATGAACATTTTTTACAGTGTTCTTTCCAGCATCTTCTGCATATATTGACTCCTTACTAGCAGTGACTATGATTGTGAGATCCATTTTTTCACACTGGTGACAACTTTTTTCGAGTATCCTCATAATATAAGAGCAGTCTTATGATGAACGTTAAGAGGTGTGAGAGAATGAGGCACGTGTGAGATCGGCGTCTCTGTCAGCAGCGGCTGGTCTTAAAGAGACAGCAGCCAATAAAGCTTTCTGTCAGTAAAGTTAATCAAAGAACAAAAAGAACAGAGAAAATTACTCACTGCTCTTGACTAAAGAACATTTTTAGCTTTAATAAGGATTAGTCTATATTTAATTTATAATTTATGCAGTGCAGACTGTTTGATAACTGGGCACTGGTAAATATGACATTTATTTTTTACAATTCTATTATTGAGTCAAATAACAAGTTTGCAAAGATGTCAATATTTAATTTTGTAAAAAATATTATTTTAATTTGAAAACAGTGCATTTAGTTGTTGTTGCTAGTTTGAGTCGAGAAATACACATTTCAGCATTATCACTAATCTGTGTGTGCATTTTATTTGAGAACCAAGCAAGTTGACTCATGAAACCATTTATTTATTATATCGCAATCGCATATCGCAATAGCAATATTGAGCTCAATAATCGCAACATGACATTTTCCCCAAATCCCACACCTGGTGTGTCTGTGTGTGTGTTCCTTTTTGAGAGTGTGGTTGTCAGGTGGGGTAGGGGGGCCCATGAGCTTCAGTGCCCAGGGGCCCCTGGGGGTACTAATCCGGCTCTGATGTCAATAATTAGTTATAAAACAGATAGTTCTGGACCTTGATTCTGAATGGTTGAGCCGTGTTCTAAGCCGTAGTAAATTACTCTACAAGGACTCAAGCCGCCCAAGCAACATAACGTTTTCAGTGCTCTTATCACGGTTACAGTACCATAGCATTAAGGCCCGGACTAGAAGGCTCAGAAACAGTTTCTGGTCAATCCTGTTCCTGGAGTACCCACAGCACTGCACATTTTCAAATTCAACTCATCAGCTAGTTAGTAAAGACTCCAAGACCTCTAATATGTGTGTTAGATAAGAGAGACATCAAAAATGTACAGTGCTGGGATTGAAAACCACTGACCTAAATCAAGATATTTCTTATTTTAATACATCATCACCGCAACTAGATATATGAGATAACCTCATTTTAAAAGTGTGATTTCTAGACCAGGAAAATTAATATATTTTTCTAAAAATGCTTAATCCTTATCCAGCAAATTATGAAAAATGGAAAAGTCATGTAAATTCATTGGTTGAAAAGATATTCAGCTTATAATTACAAATTAAAATAATTATTTTAAATATTTTAATCTGTAGACACTTCAAATTTATGTAAATAAAAAAGTAATTAAAGCGCATTCAGCTAAACTATTAGCCTACATGAGAGATATTATGTTCATATTAGGGCTGCACAATTAATCGAATTTCTAATCGCGATTACGATTACGGATGCCACGATTACGTAATCGTTCAAAGCCGCGATTACAAAAAAAAAAAAAATCCACTCTGCGTGCATTTAGAGCATGTTATGAGTGGCGAATCACAACTACTTCAGAAAACCCAGCACAATAGGAACTACCAGGCAGTGACGTATGTGTACGGTGAAAAAAAAAAAAAGTATTTCACCTCAGAAAAACGGACGTTCCTGTCCTGTCAGCCGTTATACTGTCCTCATAGCGCACACTCTTCAATTGCACGCGCAAATGCGGAGGCGCGCGCCGTGTATCGCTTCACTGTATATAAAGTGCAAAGGAAACTACGAGCATGCAACGTTGTAAATTAGTAAGTCATGAAATAAAAGTAAAATACCAATAAATCACGTTACTAGTACGTCGTGTGTTAGTTGAGAAGGATTTGCATGCAGGTATGATTTTCATTATTCACAAGGAGCAGTTTCCATGTTTCATTAACAGTTCTTGTTAGTATTGTGTATTCACCATGGTAACTGTCGTTTCAATATTAACCCCAAAATGCCACTTTATTTTCACTTTGTGTTATTTTTTATATTTGTAAAAGACTGTGGTGGCTCATACCAACATTGTATTAACAAAAGCTAGTTTGGGACTGCTATTTAATAGCTTTAGCTTAGGCCTAATGTTTATTTATTAGTAGTCTTAACTATTAGTCATATTCTAACAATTTATGTCTATGTTAAGTAAAGGGGGACAGTACTTGTGTGTGTGTTCACAATTTTTAAGTAAACATGTATAATAATATGCATATATATATATATATATATATATAGCCTATATATATATATATATATATATATATATATATATATATATATAGGCTATATATTCTATGTAAATTGTGATAATCGTAATTAATAATCGCAATTACAATTTCAAGGAAATAATCGGCAATTATGATTTTTGTCATAATCGTGCAGCCCTAGTTCATATTTCAAATCAGTTGATATTATGTTAATATTTTCACACTCACAGAGCTTTTCTGCAGTTCCTCAGAGCAGGTAACAGTCTCCTTCGACCCACTTGTGATGATGTGATGCTGTACTTTTTAAGGTTAAACTCATCCATCACCTTTTCTGACATCAAGATCATGTTTGCCAAAGTTGAACATTGTGCAAGAGAAAGGTTTTGGTTACTTGTTCGAGATTGTAAAAATGCCTGCATTTCGTCAACAAGAGAACTATCCTTCATCTCAATCAAGCAGTGACACAGATTCATCCATCTTTCAGGGCTGACACTGTCGTCTGGACTTTCTGTGTTTTCGTGTTTTTTAAGGTTTTGGATTATTTTCTTGATGCTCTTTGGGTTGTTCTTTGTGTGAATCAGCAGATCCTTTAAGAGTCTCTGATTGGACTCCAGTGAGATGCCATGAAGGAATCGAAGGAAAAGATCCAGGTGTCCATTTTTACTCTTCAAGGCTTTATTCATTGCTCCCTTCAGAAACTCATCCAGAGAAACAGTCTTACTTGAGAAAAACTTGAAAGTTCTGGACTTTCCTATCTGGAAAATTTTCATAACTTCACTGTTCTTGTGTAAATAGCAGAGAAACACATACAGTGCTGCAAAAAACTCCTGAAAGCTGAGATGTACAAAGCTGTAAACCTTCCTGTGATAAATCACAGATTCCTCCCTAAAGATCTCAGTGCAAATCCCAGAATACACTGAGGCGTCAGTGACGTCTATGCCGCTCTCAATCAGGTCCTCCTCATAGAACATCACATTGCCCTTCATCAGCTGATTGAAAGCCAGTTCAGCAAGCTTCACAATCACTTCTCTGTTGGACTGCAGGAGTTTCTCTGGATCTCTCTCTTCATACTTCTGGTTCCTCATACTAGTTTGAATGAGGAGGAAGTGTATGTACATTTCAGTCAGAGTTTGAGGGATTTCTGCACTGAGATCTTGTTTCAGGATGTTTTGAAGCACAGTGGATGAGATCCAGCAGAAGACGGGTATGTGGCACATGATGTGGAGGCTTCTTGCTCTTCTGATGTGTGAGATGATTCTGCTGGCTTGATGCTCATCACTGATTCTCTTCCTGAAATATTCCTCCTTCTGAGGGTCATTGAATCCCTGAATTTCTGTCACCAGGTTGATGTATTTGGAGGGGATCTGATTGGCTGCTGCTGGTCTGGTGGTGATCCAGATGAGAGCAGAGGGAAGCAGATCTCCTTTCATGAGGTTTGACATCAACACACCCACTGATGAAGACTCAGGCACATCAGAAACTTTCTCACTGTCTGAAAACATCAGTGTAATTCTGCTTTCATCCAGACCATCAAAGATGAACACAACTGTACATTCATCATAAATCTTTGAGTCCAGATCTTGAAGTTCAGGATGAAAGTCCAACAGAAGTCTGTGAAGACTGTACTGATGATCTTTAATCAAGTTCAGCTCTCTAAATGGAAGCACAAACATGAAATCTACACCCTGATTGGCTTTTCCCTCGGCCCAGTCCAGAATGAACTTCTGCACAGAGACGGTTTTTCCGATTCCAGCGATGCCTTTAGTAAGAACAGTCTTGATTTTGTCTTTCTTCTCTCTTCTCTTCTCCTCATATCCTAGTTCAGGTGAAGGATCAAAGATGTCATTGCAGTTGATTGGAGTGTCTTGGAGTGTCTTGTAACTTTTCTCCATCTTTAGCACCTCATGTTCTTCATTAACTCCTTCACTCTCTCCCTCTATGATGTACAGCTGTGTGTAAATCCTGTTCAGGAGGGTCTGATTCTCTTGTAGTTTGATTCCCTCAAATAAGCTCTCATACTTGTTCTTCATGCTGGTTTTGTGCTGGTCTTTGACTCTCTGCAGATCATCATGCACTGGCTGGTGAGAGTCGAGCTGCAGGGCTGCTTCTGTGTCATGATGACTGATGTGTTTCTGACAGGAGGAGGATGAGCTGGTCTGACAGGACACATCTCTGATCTGGTCAGCTCTCCCACCACTGAAAACACATTAAGATGAACAGAGACACAAAAGCCTGTTAAAATAAATATAAAAACCATACTACATGTAGAAACTGACTTCCTAATATCACACATGGAGATCGTTGCAAGTTCTCGCACAGATTTTATTTACCCATGTTTCCAACAAACTGTTAATGAATTATGCACATCAGGCATTTGGGGGCAGATAATGACCTGCATATTAAAAGTAATGAAACATCAATATTTCAGTAGTCAAAATGTTCGAATAAAAGAGAAAGGCGGCTAACATTCTTGACAGAAAGTTTTACCAGAAACCATTATTTTAAAACATGACAAAAATACTGACATGAAGAAAAAGCAGTGTTCATGTGAAATTATTACATGCAATTGATTTACTTGTAAATGGCGACGGATGATACTTAAATCAACAGTTATTCTGAAGAATATGTAAAGTTTGCTGTTGAAGCTAAAGGCAAAAATAATTAACATGATAATCAACAGCTGGCTTACTTTTCCATTTGTTGACATGACATGGTTTGATTCAGATGGTAAATATCGTATTAGGTTTGGTGTCCAACTTAGAGATAATCATCATATTTATAGTGAAACCATTATATTTAAAAATATATATATTAATCATATAATAAAATATCATTAAATATTATTGTTACTACTGTAAAGCCAATATAATTTTTTATGGGATCTCATTAAAAACTTTCAGAATCTTTAGTTTTTAAATATTTTTTCTGTGTTTTTATAATGAACAGTTTAATTTTAATGACAGTATATTATTAAACAAAAATGCATTTCCTTTATTTATTAAAATAAGCAGTCTTTTAAATCTTATAAATGTATGAGGCGGCAATAAAGTTGATAGACTGGATAACTCTGGATAGATTTTACGCAGACTATAGTCTATATAGGATAGTCGGGGGTAAAAGGCTTAAAGGTTATTGCCGCCTCATACATGTATACGATTTTTTACCAAAACAAACCACTTTAATGATTTATTTTCACAAAATGTATTGATCCATCAATATTCATTAAAAACATGTATTTTTTTCTGCAATCATATTCTATGCATAAAGAGCAAATGGCTCTGAATAGAGAGTGAGATTCCAGAGGCAGCCAGAAAAACATACTCAGTTAATATTAGATCAATACTATTATTAAAACTACACCTGCAGACCTGAGTTCACCTTCACTGCACCACAGTTTGACAGTGTTTAGACCCTCAACATAACAATAATCTCAGACAGCAGCGTTTGATCAATATCATCAGCTCTGTCGGCCTAGAGAAGTTTTAGATGCTGCTCTGATCAGACTCTTCACTGAGAGCAACATCATTCATCTGAACCTCAAATAATATTGGCATTAATCAAAATAATTACGCTGTTTTGTGCATATATGATACATCTTCTGTTAAGCTGCTTTTAAACAGTTTATATTCTAAAAAGTGCTAAACAAATAAACTGTGGTAACTATTTCGATGGTCCACTTTAGACATTCTACTAACCAGAAGTTACTTTGCAACTACATGTGAACTAAAAGTCATTAGAGTATGAGTAGACGGTTTAATATCTGTTAATATTATAATAATATATTTGATGATCCTCAACAGACATTTTACTGACTATAAGCAACTTTACAATTACATGTCAACTTATTCTACTAACCCGAACTCTAACACCTTACCCTAACCTAACAGTCTAACAGTCTGCTTACAGTCTACTTACAGTCTACTAATACTCTAATGAGAGTTAGTTGACATGTAGTTGCGATTTACTTATAGTTAGTAGAACGTCTAAAGGCACTTTTCCACTGTGTGGTTCGGCTCGGCACGACTGGGCTCAGCTCGGCTCTCTTTATTTTTGGCTCGGTTTGCTTTTCCACTGCAGTTTAGCACCGCTTCTAAGTGATCATAGGCGCCGATCTGGTCAAGCACCCACAGAAAAATACAAGATATATTGTATTGATTTTAACCAATAAAAAATCTATTGCAGTTTTCAGACACGATTATCTTCACCTTTTTATAGTTTATTTGAGGCCGTGTCTATGGCGTTATTTTAATGACAAATGTCAAGAGCGCATCCAAGTAGCCTAATGTGCGAGCACAAATCCCTCAACTCGCAGGCGGATCTCCTTCACTCTCGCACAGGACTAGACACACGTTCTCAAATATACAGTCTCAGGCTCTTGTCTGCTCTCGCTCAGATATTACGTGTTCATGTTCAAACTCAAAATCTCTACTTGCTCTTTCTCTAGAATAGTTTTCTTTTCTCTCCTGGATTTAATGTTGCCAGAAGCTTTCAACCACCAGATTTTCACGATTGACTGATGAAAAAACACGTACCTTTCAAATAAAGAAATTATGGATTCGCCTTTATTTCATAGCATCTTCCATCTGATTTTAGTCAGCCAGTTCTCAAGTTATTTTATTATTTAATAGTTATTTTTGAGTTAAGTGTTTATTGTAAATAGGTATTTATTGAATTATTTTATTTAGTGAACTGTTACGGATCATCAGATATCAGCGAGAGCGAGAGCGCGACTCGCGACAACACTCATGGAGAGAATGTGCTTGTGTTTGGTTGGTAACATAGGCGTAACTTGCGGATGGGACATGTCCTCACCACTTTTTGTGTGGACACCGGCAGAAACATAAATCGGTGCACTGATCGTTATAGTTGTGCCGCCAACTCGTCTACTGACCACGATACACACATTTCTTTTTTCAAGTTGCGTGCGACGTCGTTTAAAAAAGTTGTGCGGACAAATGATCTTGCGGTGGCTGTTGGTGACTATTTCAATCGGCGGGTTTGGTGTCTCGTGTCGCAAATTCAATGACTCTGCAGTGAAGATCCTCTCTGACCAAATTAGTGATCTGCAGTGTTTACACGTCACATTTTAGTCTCGGTACGGCTCGCTTGGAACCTCAACTGAGGTGGTACTAAAAAAAGTACCAAGTACTAGGAACTTTACACAGTGGAAACTGACCTTCCTAGTTCTAAGCTTTAATGTCAGAGGTCATACAGATGATTTTCAGCAGGCATCTGAAAGTTTAACTGGTTAAGGCCCTCACAAGCACACTCTGAGTTTGACATGTTTTTTTTTAAATTAAAATAAGTTTACTAATTAAAAGTTGAGAAGTTGTTCAATGGTTTCTGAGATTAGTGGGTTTGTTGTTCAATAGCAGAGCAGTTTACCAGTTATGAAGAGCTCAATTCAGCAACAGTGTAAGCAGCTCAACAAAAGATAGTGTTGTTTTTCAGCTCAACTCAGTTCAATAACTGTGTCGATGTTCCAGAGATTATCAAATTCAATTCACCTATAAAGCAGGTTGTTAAAGCAGTATTGGCATCATCCAGCTCAATTTAGTTCAAGCTTTTGTCACTGCAATTAAATCAACAATTCTATAATTTAGGGCTGGGCAATTAATCACAATTGATTTTTCGATTTCGGCTTTATTTCATGAGATAGCATTTTCAAGCTAATTTTAGTCAGCCAGTTCTCAAGTTATTTTATTATTTAATAGTTATTTTTGAGTTATTTTTATTTCAAAATCCACAGATGCCTGAGGGGATTTACAAATGCACAAGAAGAGATTCACAAAAACGTGTGCAGAGATTTACAAATGCACAGAAAGCGGTTCATAAATAATAAGCCCACCGCGGTACCGCAAAAAAATTTTTTTTAAAGCGTTATAAATATTTAACGCAATTACGCAGTATCCGTTTTTCTCTGTCACCCATTGACTAGCGTTGTATGATCAGGCTCTTATTAATGTGAATGCTTTTAAACCATTAAGCGCGACAAGACTAAAGAGGCCGCGCTGTAAGTCCTGCCTATTACACACACACACACACACACGACCCACAGAAAAGACGCGCGTCAGTATCGAGTTCTCATTAGGGCTTGAACAAACCATAACACACACAGATTATGCCAAAATGTCCATTTTGTCGAGTGTCTTCATAAGAGCAGTCTTAAATGATTTAAATAAAGTCTTAAATGAACGTAGAGATTTGTGAGAAAATGGGACGTGTGTCAGACTGCATTTCTGTCAGCAGCAGCTGGTCTTAAAGTGTCATTAATGTTGATCAAAGAACAAAGGTAAGAGAGTAAATTAGGATTTACGTAAAAATTTATATGAATTTTTGGTAGATTTACAATGCTAATAACCATGGAAATGCATCATTACAGTCTGTAAATATCTCTTAACAACACAATGCAATCACTAGTAAGACTTCCTCTTAATAAAGAATCTGGTAAGAATCTATTCTATATTAACAATGCAATAAATCACATTACATGTTAATATAAATAAATAAAACAAATTAAGTGATGTCTCATGTCTGAAGTCAAGGAGGCTTCCAATCACATTACCAATGACATTTGAGGTTATTAAAACAGTAAGTCAACTGCCAAAAAATAAAAGTGTTCGAGCAAGCAAAAGCAGCAGCGCGAGAGCGAGGGGAATGATCATGCGCGCGCGAGGGCTTGTATTGTGTGCAGAGGAGATGTCATGCGCGCGCGCAGGGTTTGAATGGGCTCGCGAGTTCCCGTTTCCTCGTGTGTAGATCTGTTATCCTCTCGCGAATGTCATTTACTGCGCGCGTCAGTTGTGCGCTCCGTTAATTTTGTCATTGATTTTCCGCCATACAACGGGCATAGTTCAGATGACTCTGTACACAATTGGATAGTCCTTCAACCAATCAGCGACACGAAAGCGGCAGGCAGGAAACGTGTTAACAAACGTGTTGGCTTGTAGAATTGATCAGCGGTTTGCAAAAGCAGCAAGTGCATCGAGCGATTTTTTGCGGGTTGTGCAAATAAAACATGAAAGGGATTGGTATTTACAGCCACTCGAGCGATTTGTTTGCTTAACTAAATAAGCCATTGAGCATTGTTGAGAGGTTAAACGGAACTGGATTGACAGTTGTGCGAGAGATGGGTAAATCAGAGTGTGCTTGCTGTCGCTTCTCTATCGTCATTGGGTTAAACCCGTCAATAGCGCACACCATGTGGATAAGCCAGTTGTGATTGGTTCCCGCAAATTTGTAACCGAACCAGCAGAGATAAATGTACAGGTTTCCAGCCTGAGCTGCAGGGCGAAATCAAAACGCCCCAGATAAGCAGTAGCAGTTTTAACATTAAGTGACATGGCATCTGACGCACAGAAGCCAATGGCACATGTCACTATGCGCATTGGCACATCCGGTGGCACATCCGGTCTTCATTGGCATGTGCCAGTGGATAGTGGCATGTGTCACTGACATTATTGGCATGTGCCACTGACATCGCGACACACTGACACTGACATGACACCTCACTGACACCGAGTCGCGGAACATGTCACCGTGTTGCGACACCTCCAGTAGTGACTGACAGATTAATCGAACACCAATAGCAATAGCCTAATTTTGTGATATTTAAAATATCAATTAAACGAATTAAAGTGCATTAATATGTTAATAAACGTGTTATTTGTGTCACGTCTGTATTTGATTGGTATGTGCCACTGAATGTTTTGTAATACCAGTGCTACTTTATGTTGTTTATCTCGGAAAGTCACAAACTGCCCATTCTAGGAAAGACACGAAATAAATCTATCATGGGTCACTACGAATAACGTATTAACAGTCACGTCCGTTACTGTAAACCTTTATTTTTGCGTGATGCTGCACAGAGACACGCCAGTAGGTGTCAGTAGGCTATAAGTGAGTGTAACACTGGCCAGCGCAAGATTCTCATCTGTGGCTTAAATATTTCAAAATAATTGTATCGAATTATGTATGTTGTAGGCTACACATTAACTTAGCGATGTTATAAATCATATTTTTTGACAGCATAAAGCAAATTGTTATGCAAGTGGCATGACGCAATCCATTAGCACATCTCACGTTTTAGTGACACATGCCAATATCCACTGGCACATGCCAGTTGGCCTGTGTCACTAAAACTGACATGTCTCTTTATGTTGTGGCACCTCCAGTAGTGACACCTGCAGCTGTCTGCCGGAGTATAATGTAGATTGTGTACCATATGCACGTCGTTAATTTGTAGAACAAAAATGTATTTTATTTATTGAATAATTCCATAAAATTATTTTTTAAATATTAAAGGTAGGCTACTGAGGAAGGTCCTGCGCGACCGAACGTTTGTTGCACTGAGCACTTTTTTTTTAACACTTTTTGGAAGGACTTGAAATATTTAAGCCACAGATGAGAATCTTGCGCTGGCCAGTGTTACACTCACTTATACTGACACTGGCGTGCGTCTGTGCAGCATCACGCAAAAATAAAGGTTTACAGTAACGGACGCGACTGTTAATTAATGCGTTATTCTTAGTGACCCATGATAGATTTATTTCGTGTCTTTCCTAGAATGGGCAGTTTGTGACTTTGCGAGATAAACAACATAAAGTAGCACTGGTATTACAAAACATTCAGTGACACATACCAATCAAATACAGACGTGACACAAATAACACGTTTTTATTAAAATATTAAAGCACTTTAATTCGTTTAATTGATATTAAATATCACAAAATTAGGCTATTTATTTAGGATTTTGTGGCACAATTACGTCAGTAGGCTATAGGTGTTCGATTAATCTGTCAGTCACTACTGGAGGTGTCGCAACACGGTGACATGTTCCGCGACTCGGTGTCAGTGAGGTGTCATGTCAGTGTCAGTGTGTCGCGATGTCAGTGGCACATGCCAATAATGTCAGATACACATGCCACTATCCACTGGCACATGCCAATGAAGACCGGATGTGCCACCGGATGTGCCAATGCGCATAGTGACATGTGCCATTGGCTTCTGTGCGTCAGATGCCATGTCACTTAATGTTAATACCGCCTCTCCAGATAAGGCTGGGTTTACCCAGTCTAACTGCTTTCTCCATTTCTGTAAATCCGTTTTTATGAATGAATGAGTCTCTCACCCATTGCTCTATAGTTTTTTTTTCTCCCATCAACAGCCGCTTGCACCCCCAGCTGGTGAGGTCGACTAACAGCAGATGGAGATTATCAATCGGCAATCTACTGATATTCCTGCCGTTCCCGGATGTCAAATGTTGAATTTTCTGTCGAATTTAAACCCCTGAATTTGTGGAAGCGAATTGGTAAAGCAAAATAAAATGGACCGAAAATTGCCTGTTAAATATTATGGGTTGCATTTTTAAACAGAATGAACATTTTGGAAGTGAAATATGAAAGGTGAAAATGGATTATTTAAATTTTAATAATGAAAACGTGTGAAATGTTTTGAATTGAAATATTCACAGCTCAAATATACAACCATGTTGAATTTCAGCCCATAAAAATGCAAGCCCTAAAAATACAATGCATTAAAATGCAAGCAGGGTTTAATGCAATGCATATTTTTTTCAAGTAGTGCATATCAACAAGTTTTTTTGTTTTTAAAAAACATTTGTCATTATTTTACTTCCATACTAATGAGACTAACTAGTTATCTGGATTCCAAGACTATCATCTATAAATATATTCAATTTGGATCCATATTTTATACTTTTTGCCCTTTATTTAAACAACTATTTGTGCACCCATACGACACTTGTTTTTGTCTGTATGCGTGTGTTATTAACAGTTTTTAGAGGCGATTAACCAATATAATATCTTGACTGACCAGAAAGCCCTGAACTTCATGATACTCACACAGGATCAGAGGTCACAGCAGGTCCATCACTGAACATAGGGGGATCTATCATGGATCTGTTACTCTTTATAGACACACAGCTGAATCCTGGAGATGGTCCATCACTGAACATAGGGGGATCCATCATGGATCTGTTACTCTTCATAGACACACAGCTGAATCCTGGAGATGGTCCATCACTGAATTTAGGGGGATCCATCATGGATCTGTTACTCTTCATAGACACACAGCTGAATCCTGGAGATGGTCCATCACTGAATTTAGGGGGATCTATCATGGATCTGTTACTCTTCATGGACACACAGCTGAATCCTGGAGATGGTCCATCACTGAATTTAGGGGGATCCATCATGGATCTGTTACTCTTCATAGACACACAGCTGAATCCTGGAGATGGTCCATCACTGAATTTAGGGGGATCCATCATGGAGTTGTTACTCTTCATAGACACACAGCTGAATCCTGGAGATGGTCCATCACTGAACATAGGGGGATGGGGATCCATCATGGATCTGTTACTCTTCATAGACACACAGCTGAATCCTGGAGATGGTCCATCACTGAATTTAGGGGGATCCATCATGGATCTGTTACTCTTCATAGACACACAGCTGAATCCTGGAGATGGTCCATTACTGAATTTAGGGGGATCTATCATGGATCTGTTACTCTTCATAGACACACAGCTGAATCCTGGAGATGGTCCATCACTGAATTTAGGGGGATCCATCATGGATCTGTTACTCTTCATAGACACACAGCTGAATCCTGGAGATGGTCCATTACTGAATTTAGGGGGATCTATCATGGATCTGTTACTCTTCATAGACACACAGCTGAATCCTGGAGATGGTCCATCACTGAATTTAGGGGGATCCATCATGGAGTTGTTACTCTTCATAGACACACAGCTGAATCCTGGAGATGGTCCATCACTGAATTTAGGGGGATCTATCATGGATCTGTTACTCTTCATAGACACACAGCTGAATCCTGGAGATGGTCCATCACTGAATTTAGGGGGATCCATCATGGATCTGTTACTCTTCATAGACACACAGCTGAATCCTGGAGATGGTCCATCACTGAATTTATGGGGATCCATCATGGAGTTGTTACTCTTCATAGACACACAGCTGAATCCTGGAGATGGTCCATCACTGAATTTAGGGGGATCTATCATGGATCTGTTACTCTTCATAGACACACAGCTGGATACTGGAGATGCTGCTCTCTGAGTGTGAACAGACGCCTCCTCCTCTCTCTCCTCACACACACTCATTTTACATGTACGGTCCTCCTCTCTCTCCTCACACACACTCATTTTACAGGTACGGTCCTCCTCTCTCTTCCTCACACACACTCATTTTACAGGCACGTTTCTTCTCTTCCTCCTTGATGTGACACTTTATTTAAAGGCCTGTATGTGAACACAGAAAACATGCACAAAACACAAATTTTGACACATTTTATTTAAATGGCATTTAATTAATTTTAACTTAACATCAACAGTTTTTCTGCAGTTAATAGTATGTTTGTAGAGCAACATGTCCGACATGTCAGCGTTTAAACAATGGATTCACCTTCACTTTAATGACACTGCTGCTCTTGCAGGTGTTTTTCACAATCCGTTTAGTCGTCTCGCATTAAGCAAATATGATGTTACTTTTAATCTTTATCCTACGGCCACACTTTCCTTCCCCAGTCTTACTGAGTCACTCAACACACATTATATAGATTATAAAAAATAATTAAAGACGTATTTAAAGTCAACCGAAGATTTCAACATTAAACTAATATTCTCCTGATAAAGAAAAAAGTAAGTGTAAGTTAAACATTTTCTGCAATTTTATGAGTGTTAGAGTTGACGTGTCGTGAAGTAGATAACGAAAGTAACCTTAAACACTTATCATGTATTTGAGTTTGAGTTCGTCATAAGGTCTGTTGAGACGCAAATACTTTATCGACATTACAGCTATGAAAAGTTTAACGAACTTACTGTCACATGTTAAGCGATTGATGATTTTCTATCTTCCGAAATGGCGTCTTTACAGTCATCGGCTGCTCTCGATTTCACCGTGAGACAGGTAAATGTCACAGGTAAACATCCAGCAGCTCCTCCTCGAATGGATTTTTTTTCTCACTTCCGGGTTTGAAACGAGTAAATAAATTACAGCTGTGCCATATAAATGCGAGACCATATTAAAAGAAAATGCGTTCCTACTTCCACAATTTGTATTAGGCTACATAGGAATAGAAAAGTAATAAAATAAATAAAAATAAATAAAAAACATTTGGGGATTCATTTGTTTTTACATGTTAAATGGAAATATTGGACATTTTAATGGAAATACACAAACAAAAATTCTACAATTTAGAATATTGCTAATTACCAAACTAGTACTTTTGAACATTTTGTTGATTAACTTTGCAACTCCATATCAGTCATTAGATTAGATATTAGTAGACAGTCTGCTTAAAGGGATACTCCACTTTAAAATGAAAATTCTGTCATCATATACTCACCCGGTACACACTGATGATGGCTTAGGCCGAAACGCGTCTGTGAGGGCATGGTAATAATAAATGTATGAAAATAGAACCTGAGAGTGCGGTTTTTCATCTTTACTTTTGATAAACGTTTTTTATTACTCGCACCCATAAACTAATTTGCGAGTTGAGCGCGCCTGCTCTTAGTACTATCATATACTCACCCTCATGTTGTTTCAATCCTTTATGAATTTCTTTCTGCTGAACAGAATATCAGTAACCAGACAGTTTCTGGTCTCATTGACTTCCATAGTATATTTTTTTCTTAATCTAAAAGATTAATGGTCTGGCGTCAACTAATGAAAATCAGCCAGCTCGAGGGGCTGCACCAAGCATGTGTTTGAAAATCTCACTGCACGCAATTGGATAACACTACGACTAATCACAACAAGTTATCGCTTAGCTTCCAGCGGAGCTAACTGGTAGATTCAGGGGGGCAGGGTTTCATAAAATATTGAAGCTTCCCCTGGGGGCCGCCATTGATTAGCAGACCATCACCTGCTGTTAGCATCCCATTGACTCCCATTCATTTTGGCGTCATTTTTGGCGTCACTTTTGGCGTCACACATCTGAGGCGTTTAAAGACTCCATTTGTCCATTTTTTATTTCTAAAGAAACACGAAAATGTATAAAAGGCTCCATTACCTTGTATCTTACGTTATGGCCCCGTGGATGCAGTTTTTGTAAAAATAGGCTAATGATTGCGTCATAACCACGCGACTCTCTGTTGCACAATAGAAAGATTACCGTATGGACTGGAGGAGAAGCTCGCGCGCAATCGGGGGGACGTGGAGGCAAAATGACAAAGTCATTAATCAGAATACTTAGCAAAAGTTGGTCCTGCTCCTAGCTCATGGACACCTACTCACGCTCTCCGTCTCTGCAAGTTTTGGAAGGGAATGATTCAGATTTCGCTTGGCACAGCTACTAGAAGACAGACGGGTTGCTCACGTCACATCTACGTCTTCCAGCTCGGTCACCGTGATTTTGCGAAGTAAGACATGTTCCTGGATCAACATATTTTGTTGATCCTGGATTAACATTCCTGCCCCAAAATTTAGTCCTAACCCTATCCCTACCCCTAAACCTAACCCTACCCAAACTTTTCTAAAATCTGAGGGACATGACAGGTGAATAACACTGATGTTGAAGCACCTCACCCTGGTTTTAAGCCTAAACTTGACATAAACTGTAAACTTGTTCCTCAAATCTGATTGGTTGATTGGAAAGTTGTTCCAGGATCAACAAAGATGTTGATCCAGGAACATGTGGTACTTGGTGAAATCACGTTCACCCTTCCAGCTCAGTTGGAGTCTGCGCAGTACGCTCGACCATCAGGAAGTGAGAGCTTCTAATTGACTTCACTTTTCTCCGTTGAATCCAATGGGGTTGCTGTGTCCAGTTTATATACTGTCTATGTGTAGATTAGACTCTTGCCGTATCCGGTCGGCAAAACAGCAAAAACGTCCTTCTTGCAAAGGAATGATTTGAGCGCCGTCTTCTGTTCCTCTTTTAGAGAAAAAGTCTAAATCTTTCATTGTAGCGGCCAAAGCCGTTTCAAACAAATGGTGTTCATCCATAGCCATCTTGCAATGTTTATAATGACTTCGACGTTGTAGCGCTGTCATCATCTCGCCTCTGGCCCGCCTATATCAGATAACCCGCTGTGATTGGTGCAGCTCAGATAGAGGGACATATTTAATGAGCATCATTACTCGACACCAGAGTAACTCGCTGAGCAAATTCAACTTATGCTCTCGCAAGAACTCTGGATTACCAGGGTATGGATGTAATACCCTGCCTCTCAATGTCCATACTATCCATCCTAAACAGTAGGCCTATGTAAGATTAAAATAAATGTGTCCCAAAGCATAGTATGTTGAAAAGAGTATGCCAGAATTCCCCGGATGGTCTACTATTTCTGGTGGATTTTCGAAGTGTGGATCCGTACATTCTGAAGGCTAATATTACCCACAACCCCACTGTGCACTATTGTAGCTGGAGAAGCAAAGATCTCCACAGTGGGTGCGGCGTCAGGCCTCGGAGACATAACATAAAATTTAACACATCTAAGACATTTGGACATTTAAAATAAAATGTCCAATGAAGGGGATAAAAGTGTAAAAAAAAAATCAAGTGGTACTTGAATTTGGTCAAATGACGTCCAGCTCCTCCTCTCAGGACGTCTAATGGGGTGGTGCAGATGTCGTGCCAAGGTACTTCCCAGTTAATACAGAACGTTCCCCTAATGTTATTTTTTGGTTATTTTTGTGGGAACCAAATACTTACGTTAGGGGAACGTTCTTTTTTGGTTTTATTTTTATGTAACAATAAAATAACGTTCCCAGAACGTTGCTGGGTGGTTACCATAAAAAATAACGTTCTGGGAACCATAAACTAACATTCTGAGAATGTTCTGGGTACCAAAAACTAACGTTATGGGAACCAAAAATTGTTAGCTGGGTTACCCCTGAAAGGAAATGTATCCCCGGTCGTGGGAGTGCGCACACATTTAGCAGTAAATTGGTTTGACCAAAGTAAATGAAACTATAACAAGTGAATTGTTTAAGTTATCGTTTTACTGATATTGTTTTATCAACGAGGTTTAGCAAAGACAGCTATCATGTGGCATCTATCAAAATAAATGCTTTTATTCTTCTGTAGGTTAAAGATCGAACTTCATTGCACTGAATTGAGAATATCTAAAGTTACTGAAAAACTAAGACGACCATACCGTTTCACAGCCTTTGGATATAAAATTGTACTGAATCCCCCCTCCAACTTCCACGGTGAATTATTATCAAAATCATTTAATAATCCTAATAAATACTAATAAATAATACTAATAAATAGTGGGAAATGTCATACACAAAAAGCGATTGTACAGATGATGGCCTATCATCAAGTGTTTTATTGTGTGAATACTGTACATCATGTCTAATAACAGCAGTGAATATGGACATGTTTCTTGTTTCCTGACAAAAGTTATAGTGGGATTTTTTTCAGACCGTTTTTAAACCTGCTATAAAAATATCCCCTCTCCATAATGCACAGATGATGGCCTATCAACATCTCCACTTCCTGTGGCGCCTGAAGAAAGCAAGGAAAGCCCCCCACCACCCATCCTCACCACATTCTACAGAGATACTATAGAGAGTGTTTCAGTCAGCTGCATCACTTTCTGGCATGGGAATTGTAGGGCCTCCAACTGCAGGGGATAGTGAAGACAGCTAGGTAAGATCATAGGATCTGCACTCCCACCAGTCTATGACATCTACAATGCTCAGTGTTTTGGAGGGCCGTCAGCATCATGAAGGACTCCACACACCCACTTCACCCTTCTTACCCTCTAGCAGGAGATACCAGAGCATCCGCGCTGCCATCACCAGATTATGAAACCGTTTCAGTTTCTTCTCAACACTCTAACCACCAAAGCTCCTGCAAAATGAACATCAAACACTTCCACACACCAGGACACTTATACCCCCCTTTTGCATCTAGGAATTCTTAAAGCTTAGGCCTTAACTTGAAGTGAGTCTCCAGTACACTTTCAGTTTTAATGTATAATAGGAAACACACAGTGGATCCTGTATCCACTTTCTTCATCACTTGAATGTACAAAATATACAGTAAGACAATAACTTTGGCAACTGTTTTTGACATGCTGTTTACATACCAAGTATAATTTTATTAGTCAAGTCATCTTCATTTATATAGCGCTTTTAACAATGTAGATTGTTTCAAAGCAGCTTTACAGAGATAAACGTATAATTTAATGCATTAATCAATCATTTTAATCTGCAATTATTATTATTAATCAATATATTGTAAGCTATTTTTCAAGCAAAATAAAAAAGATAAGAAGACACAAACTTGGAAGGTGTGATGTAATACAACAAGATGTAATGAATAAATTCCTCCAGAACAATAATGAACAGAAAACTAAGGAGTACAAGCAGTACACAGGAAGGCTACTTTTCATTTACACATGTGGCTGATGCTGTGCCTCTCTCAACCACAAACGCCATCTTTCATCAGTTTTTTTGCACTCTTCTCTTTAACTTTCGGCAGTCTTTAGAACTCAAAATGTTTTTTCTCGGTGCGACCGATTAGTACAGACCAAAACACAACCATTTTTCAGCAGCAATAATCAGCCAAATTTGCGAGTCCGTTCAGTTCAGTGGCATTGTTCAAGTTCAGTGCCTCCAAAATGGCCGACTTCCTGATTGATGACGTGTAGTGAAAACCCTCTATATTGATTAATCACACTGCCAGCCCATGTGCGAATTTTCCAAAATGCCAAAGAACAAAGACAGAAAGTTACAACAAATAGCCCAGAACTCGGTCGCTTAATCTTTCAAAGACGGCTGACTTTGTGGCCGAGGAGATGAAATCTCTATCTGCAAGGGTCAAGACTAACAAGGTATCGCAGATTGAGCAGGTGCTCCGGATGGTTCAAGGCAAGTGCGATCAAGCTGAGATCTACAGTAGGAGATGGAATTTGAGGCTAAACAACTTCAGAGAAACAGATGGAGAAAATATCAGAGTCAAAATGCTCGAAATCCTAAAAATGCTGACTCCAGACGAGGTAGATGACATCCGTTTTTACATTGTCACAATCCACAGGATTGGACGTCCTGGTTCTGGAAGTAACCATCCTAGGCCGGTCATCATCCAGTTCGTGCTCCGGTCCTTCAGAGAGAAAGTCTGGAAAGCTGCACGGGATCATCCTGCACTCAATGAAAGAGGTGTTCGCCTGGCAGAGGACCTGACATTTGAAATGACAACAGAGGAAGCTGCTATGGCCATGGGTAAAGGTGGCGGGAGAAGAGGGGAAGAAAGCTTACTTCCATGGAGCAGATGCCTCTAATGATGGAGAAAAGCTGTCTGTTGACGACTATCAAGATGAAAATTAACTGAGAAGGAGGTATTGACTATGCTGGATAGGCAGTCGAACTGAAATCATGTGCTCAGTCTTCAGGCCGTATAACTTTCGTCCAGGTGATGCGACTCCTCGAAGTTTGGAGTGGATCAATACCGACTGGTTTGTGAATTTTCGTTGTTTCAGGGTTCTTTATATAACATGATTCTGACATCCAAATAAGATTATTCTATGTCTGATTTTGTTTTTAGTTGAAAAATTTTTTTTGTGTGTAATTCACTCTATTCATACTCGAAGCCAGAGGGCGCCTTCGCACAGAAAGTATAAAGAAGACTCATAAAAGGTATTTTCATAAGAGTAAAGTATTTAGCTAATCCCAGCTATATTGCTAATCGAAATAGCTTTTATCACTGTAGTGTAACAATCGGCCTTATCGGTAGAGTTACATGAGCTAAAAAATGGGGTCATTTTAAACTGTGTGAGTTTGTTAAGTGTTTTAAAAGATGAGATGACAACAGAAATAAAGTGAATAAATGAAGTGTATTTACAATTTCTACCAGGAACTTAAAACAACACAATACAACAAAGAAGCCTTAGGCTGTTAAAAGCATAGTCCATTGGTTCCATACCATAAAACAGTCCTTAAGAGTCCTTGCGTGCTGTAAGTCCCAATGTGTAAGTGTCCACCGGTGTATATACAATCCAACTGTAGTGATAATCCAATGAAAGTGATGTGGTTTGCTGGAATGGTAAGTCCTTAAAAGCAACTCCTCAATCCAGCTTTGGTCCTCTTGACAGAGACCATGTTTGTTTGCCATGCTGCTTCCTTTATGCTGGCTATTTCCTGTTTCCTGTCATGTGATTTCTCACATGACAGGCAGACCATAATCATTTAAAGACATACACACATAAAAACAGATAAGAGGAATAAAATGGACTAAAATGACTAAGACAACATGTAAACCTATTAAAACTCTAATATACATAAAATCATTATAATACATAGAGTGGTTAAAACATGTGTCATGTGTGACAGTGTCACATAGTCCCCCCCCCCAGCCTACGGCTCCCCGGGGAAGGTACTAGTCCCTTGAAGGTACTGTCTGCCATTGTCCATGTAGTGGGTATCCTCTTGAATGCGTGTCCTAAAATGTCTTTGAAATAAATTAGATAAAACTAGGCCCTCCCACACAGGCACTAGTCTGCCGGAGGAATCTATGGGAACACCAGAGAGAGGTGGAATCCGATACCAGCCTGGGTGTCCTTGGGTCGGTGACGCCATTCCTCCCAGGGTCCTGAAATACCCAGCTTTCCTGGCATGCCACTCACCCCGGCAACTCCTATCCGGCTTAAGGGTCTCTTTCGGTGATGATGAATGGTGATGATGTTGATGGTGAGGTGGTTTCTTGCCAGGGTTGAAGACAGCACACTCCTTCGTCTCCACATGACTTGCAGTCCTTGATGAACCTCCATGTGTCACTGCGGATTTCGGGCCACCAGGCAACTTCCAGGATCAGCAGGAGGGTCTTCAGCCGCCCATGATGTCTCTCTACTGTCCTCTGATGGAAGTGCTGTAGAGTCTGCTGGATCAGGGGCTTGGGAATGACGAGCTGGATTTTCATGTTGTCGTCCCCCTTCTGGATCCGCCGATACATCAAGCCCTGGTGTTCCCGCAGTTCGACACGGTTGGATGGTTGATTGGTGGGAGAGATGGTAAGTCCCTGGAGAGTGTCGTCATCACCCTGTGCACTGGTGAGTTGCTCTCTGGAGAAGGGAAGAATGGAGATTATGGGGTCCAAGTCTGGCCCAGCTAGCATTGTGGCACAGAATTCTCCATCTGTTGTTCTGTTGATGGTTTGTGAAATGGTTGAGGCGGTGGGATTGTTGGCCGGAGGAAAGCCAGGGGTTGACGTGGGCGAAACCGGGCTGGTCGTCGCAGTGGGAGAGCAGATAGTGGCTTCTGGATCCTTCCTTTGCTCCAGTTGTTTCATCCATTTCTTGTCTCTCCTCTTGAAACACTCGATGACCTCTCTCTCCAGTGTTCCCACGGCATCCTTTATAGATTCCTCCATTTTACATAATTTTAAATCCACAGCCTCTCTAAAATACACTTCACGATTAAGATTACTTTCAACAGAGTCTTTAAAATTCTTCTCCAATTTTAAAACAATGTTTTTAAGAGCAATCACCTCAGCACGAAGCTGTACACACTCACAATGATGAGAAAACTGTTCATCATTAAAACCAGCTGATGTATTAAAACAAGCAGCATTATCTTGATTAGTCGTCATCTTAAAACACACTTCTCAACACAGCGTTAAAAATCTTTAAACGTCCCCGTACGGGCCACCATATGTAACAATCGGCCTTATCGGTAGAGTTACATGAGCTAAAAAATGGGGTCAGATTAAACTGTGTGAGTTTGTTAAGTGTTTTAAAAGATGAGATGACAACAGAAATAAAGTGAATAAATGAAGTGTATTTACAATTTCTACCAGGAACTTAAAACAACACAATACAACAAAGAAGCCTTAGGCTGTTAAAAGCATAGTCCATTGGTTCCATACCATAAAACAGTCCTTAAGAGTCCTTGCGTGCTGTAAGTCCCAATGTGTAAGTGTCCACTGGTGTATATACAATCCAACTGTAGTGATAATCCAATGAAAGTGATGTGGTTTGCTGGAATGGTAAGTCCTTAAAAGCAACTCCTCAATCCAGCTTTGGTCCTCTTGACAGAGACCATGTTTGTTTGCCATGCTGCTTCCTTTATGCTGGCTATTTCCTGTTTCCTGTCATGTGATTTCTCACATGACAGGCAGACCATAATCATTTAAAGACATACACACATAAAAACAGATAAGAGGAATAAAATGGACTAAAATGACTAAGACAACATGTAAACCTATTAAAACTCTAATATACATAAAATCATTATAATACATAGAGTGGTTAAAACATGTGTCATGTGTGACAGTGTCACAGTAGAATACTACAAAATAATGTATTTCTTACCTTAATCTGTATAAGAGTAACTATTATTAGCATTTTAGTCTCCTCTAAACAAAATCACATGGCATGGTATAAAAAAGTTTAAGAGTTATCCTCAGATTTGAAATTAAATATGATCAGAACAACATTAATTTATAGTTATTTTATTTTATCATATGCTCATGAATATTTTTGATGGAACCCAAAACACAGCAAAGTGTAAAAACTCCAAATTTGAAGCTTTTTTATTCTTCAAATGTTGTTTCATATTTTATTATGCGTGTTATTCTTAATGAAGAAAAAAATAATAAACATGGAAATATTTAAGCTGTTATTGTAGTAGTTTCTTAATCCAGAAAGTGCTTGAACTTAGGGCTTTAGGGCAGTATTAGAAACACATAAAACCACAGATATTTCACTTACTCACAAAAAAGCCTGGAGAAAGAACATGAATGAACAGCGTTCTCCTGAAAGTCATTAGTTGAACAGGTGTCAGTACGAGAACTGATTGTTTCTGAGTGAGTCTGTGTTTGTGTCTCTGGTTCTGTCCAGCACTCAGTGCTCCCACAGGGAAGAGGCGTCCACGCTTAACCCATCGCCCATCAGCGTGCCTCCCTGGTCTCCACGCAGGTACTTGCCATTCTGACCCTTGATGCCAACCCGTCCATACTCCACAAACTCAAAGAAGAAATCCTCCGGTTTGTCCCCATCTGTGCACACCAGACCACTGCCGGAGACATACCAAAACTTTTCATTTCCACCTGTGGTAGAAAAAAAGAAAATACATGCATCAGGAATTTTGCGCAGAAGTGCCCAACAGAGTCAGTGTTGCTCAGTGAAACTCTCGTCAGTCTCAGCTCACACGACATGACTCACTTTTTATATGGTATGCGCCATCGCTGAAGAGCAATGAGAAGATGTCGTAAACAGAGCGACTGGCGTCCAGTGTATTGGAGTTCTTGTGGTGACACACAAAGCCGTTCTCCCCACGCAAGACCAGGATAGGACGATTAATCAGCTTTAGCACAAACTGCTCGTCCTCCCCTGCCGAACACATGAGAGGATTTATCTGACTCGTGTTGTATCCAGTAGTGGAAGTTTAGTAAAAGGTCAGAGAAGAATCAGTGTGCACTCACCCACAGAATCACTCACAGCTGCAAGCTGGCCATTTCTCTTTGTGCAGACATATTCTCCATTGTTTGCCCTCAAAGCGACTCGTCGGCCCAACCACTCAATGTCGAACATGGTGTTTTCTTCTCTATCAGTTTCAAGAACACACATATTCAAGATCATAGCTATGCATATTATATATTATATTTACATGTTAAAGTGATAGTTCACCCCAAAATGAAAATGCTCTCATCATTTACTCGCCGTCATGTCGTTCAAAAACCTGTATGACTGAAACTTTTGCTAATTTAGTTGTTATAGCACAAAATGTCAAAAATTAAAAGAAGGGTTGAGAAACTAACATTAAAAACTCAAGCATCAAACTAAAGCAAATAAGTGAAGCTGGTAATGCAGTTTGTGGAGTTGTTTAATCCTCCTCTGCTGAGATCTTCACAGATATAATGTTCTGCCCTGCCTTTCTCCTTTTTTTAACAATGTGCCATTTGTTCCAATCAAAATGTTATATATATCTGACGCTGGAGCTTGACGTCAAACAAACATTGGGTTAGACATCAACCTAATCTTCATTTTCAACCAAAATTTGACATGATCTGACCAATGGATGAGTTGGAGTCCAGCGTCTTCTTGATGTCGCATTGACGTACTGTGTCTTCTGTGGACATACAGGCATCAACAATGGTGTCAATCGACAAAATATTCAAATAAACAGATCAACTCTCTGAACATCACAAAACAAGCTACTAAAAACAACAGCAGAAATAAAAGCACATAAAGAAAAAGACATTTCATCTGCATAATTTATTCACGTCGCAATATTGTTACCATTGTTGAGTTTCATATGTTGATTGTTGGTGTGTGTGTGTGTGTGTGTGTGTGAGTGTCTAAAAAAAACAATAGTTCAAAAAATTGGACTTGAGTTAGAATGTAGATTTACTATGGTAAATGTATGTTCATTAACAAAAACAGTAACATCTGTTAAACATTTTTTTAACAACCGCATTTTTATTTGGTAAGTGTAATATTCTGACTGTTTGAGTTTTAATAACAAGGAGTAGTTTTAGTAGTAATGTTTAAAGACCACATCTGTTCAATAATCAACAATGCACACATATTTTTTGTCAACACCGTCATTTTTTTCGTCAACACCGTCAGATCTTCGTCAACAGCGTTGGATGTATGTTTTTGTTAATTTTTTTGCGAAAAAAAAATTTCTTCCTTCAGTTTATGTTGTTTTAGTAATAAAGGACCATCTGATCTACATCCTCTTATGTTTTATTTATTTAAGGAATTTGTTTTTACAATATTGAAGTTAAAATCAAAGTTTGAAAATGCAAATATTTAGAAATCTGAGTTTTCAGAATAGTGTGAAATCACAACTTAAGTTTATATATTGCATTTTTTTTTACATATCAGAGTAACTAAACAATATTACAATATACTTCAGAACTTTAGATTCTTGTTGGATTGGAAGAATTAAAATTGTATACTTTTTAGTGTGTCTGACGGAGTTGACACAAATCCAGTTCTGAAGGGAAACATGTTTATTTGTTAAAAATGTGTTTTTATTTAGAACCTGTTCCTTTACATGGTTAAATAGCTAAGACCTTTCTCTGCAGAAACATATAGCTCTAATTGATATAGTGTGTATTTAAAAAAAAGTTTTTTAAAACGTGTTTTGTCCCGACTCTCAAGAATCAGTGACCAATCAAAATAGTATTTGTTTTATCATTGTATTTACTCGAGATTAATACAGAAAACTGAGATGTGTAATTAAAATTTATTTAGGCTATATATTTTTAATGTATTTGATGTGCTTTTCTTCTTCAAAAAGCCGTACTGGAAAGTAAAGAACCACATCAAAACAATTAAACTCTTATCATTTTTTTTTAATAACTTAAAATAAACCGTTTGTAACAAAGTAAAAATAAAAATAAAATAAAAAAACAATGAAAATGTTTTAAAAGCACTACAGATGATAAAACCGTGACATATGATCAAGTGATTTTAAAACATTTTCAGCGTTTTTATAGATAGATTTTTTTTTTCAGTTCAGCTAAAGTGTTTAACAATATCACCATTTGACCACGTTCTTGTGGCGCTGAATAAAAAATAAAAAATCGATGAACCAAGAGGAAGAAGAAGAAAAGGAGGGAGGCGTGGCGTGGCGTGGCGTGGCGTGGCGAGGCGAGGTTTTTTCTTGACAGTCCCAGTGCAAGGTCGGTAGTAGGTAAGGTGTGAATTTTAAGTATGCACGCTGTTGTTTTTTATATATTTATAAGTAGTTGTGTGTGTTTTTTGTAATTTATGTGGAACTAAATGAGTGCATTCTGGTTTACAAATCAGTTGCGATTGGCATTTTACTCATTAAGAAAGTAACTGTTACGTTATTTCATTGCTAACGTTACCTACTATCTAGGTAGCTTCATCGCTAGCAGCATGTTGCTATTTCACATGCATAATCTGCAATTTCTGTCATATTACCACAAATAATTTCAGCCTAATGTATCCCAAACTGTAACGTTAAATGTTTTCTCTTTAGAGAAAAAGGTAGTTTCAGCATTATACAGTACAAGTAGTATCAGGTCACAACAGTTTTACAGCTATCCAAATTATTTAAATTCAGGGTATCAATTCAGCTAGGTATATAACATTTTAAAGAATTAAAAAAATATATAAAAAATGCAGTAATGGCAAAACCGGTTGACGGTAGATTCATTGCTATTGCCTATTTTAGATTATAGCCACAAGTCAAGTCACCTTTATTTATATAGTGCTTTTTACAATACAGATTGTTTCAAATCAGCTTAAAAAAAACAAAACATATTAATTTAGTTAATGAAAACCGTGATGTCATCATCCAGCTCAGTTCAGTTCTCATATAATGGTGCCAATGCAGGCAGATCAATAATATTGTTGAATATTAAGTGTCCCCACTTCACATGCTAAATAAAATGTATTTAATAATACCCACTAGTGCATTCAGATTTATAGACACGCACAGGTTGACAAGGACCAGTCCGTGCCCACTCTTACAGAGCCCTGGTTTGTTCTGTCTAATCATCTCATCTGTTTGTTTTCAGGTTTTTGTACCCATCCTTTATCACTGAAATATTTTACAAATCAATCGGTTCTTTTAAGAGCCAGTTTCTTTTTCCTCCTCTCTCTCTCTTTCCCGTGTTGCTTTTACTTTATCCTTCAATTACTTCTATTTAAAAACATCTACAAATAGCATCAGAGTCATTAAAACAATGTAATGAATGGCTGGAAGCAGCAAAAACCATGGCTGATGAGTTGGAAACCCAAAAAGTAAAGTTTTTCATTATTCATTATACATATTTCATTATTTCTCTATCATGGTATTCACCTAAATTTAAAAGAAAATGCCTCTGCAAATGCTTCCCCCAAATGTATCATTTAGTTTTTACTTTCAGACTAAAAAGAAAAGGGAAAAAAAGGGAACTGAAGTCTCCAATGTTTCCTGGAGGAAGAGAGACCAGCATGGGTACATCCTACCACAACGTGTTCAGAAGAGTCGATCTGGTCAGTAAAATATACTGCATACTGTTGTTCACAAGTGTCTCAGCTTTTGGTCAGCAGTGATGTTTTCTATATCATTACATGTTGTGTTTGCAGTTAAACCTGCCGGCACTAGGGAGCTCTCAGAGGTCGAGGAGCTGCAAATTAATGATATCCCGCAAGAGGGACCAAGTCTTGGGAAGCATATTGAATTGAAAGCCTAAATAATTTCAGCTTTATATTTAAATTTAAAATGTCACATATAGGCAACTGTAAAAGTATGTAATTCCCATTTACATCATGCATATGAAGTGACAAAGCCATATAAGAAATTGCTAATTTGCTTTATTAAAATGCATTATTGCAACTGGCTTTTTCCTTATTATTATTATTTATTTTTTCTTAATTTAGATCAACATCTTCAGAGGCTAAAAAACCTGCTAACTTCAGTCACTGTCTCTGCATCAGTGGAAGTAGAAGAGACACCCAGCATGTCTGCATGGACCAAAAGACAGGTCATCTCTGAAAAGAAATTCAGGGCTACAATGCCAGAGATCTTGAACTGCATGTCGGCTGCAGAGACCGTTACCCAGCATTGCTGTCAACAATGCTAAACTGTTGATGCTGTTGTCCGGTGCTTAGACTGTGTCCCCTCAGGAAATCAGTGTTTCTGTTCATCATGTGACACCGAGATCCACAGAAAAACTGTTTTCCATGATAGGGAAGCGATGTTTGATGGTTTTTTAAAACCCATTCCACCAACATCCGTAGTGGTGGCTGATGAAAGTGGCCAATATCAACTCTGTGAACAAGGCATGTTCAGATAATGTAGTAGGTGCCCTCTGCAGTGTCCTTTAACTGAATCTTTTGTTGAGTAAATGTGTAGACATTACTGATATTACTTTCTGAAATGTGATTTACTGCAGTGTGTGTGCTTCCAGTTCCTCCACCGATACAAATCTGTTCCTGTGGTCCAAACCAAGACTTCAGAATTATCCCAGGAAAGCAGACCGTATTGGTGATTATCAACGGTATGTCTCGTCACTTCCTTCTCCCTTTTTATATCCGACCAGATGAAGTCAAGCATAATAATGGCTTACTATATTATTTTGTCCTGTGCTGTACAAATACTGGTCAAATAGTAAACACATGTTTGTTTTAAGGTCCACACAACCTGTGTCTGCCGTGTATAAGCTGTCCACTTTGTTCTTCCAGATGGACTCCTGGGATTAGTGACTTGCTTCAATACAGATACTGGCCAGCAACCACCAGCTGCCAAATGCTGTTTAAGTTTGATCTGTTCACGTCATTTGAGCAGATGAAATTAGCCAGCCCAGCTTTATCCCAACAAGCATTTCTCAGAATGCTTGAACATCGATGTCTTTGCACTGGTCGGGTAAGGGCTGTTTTTATTTCCAAAGTGTTTCAATTCCAGACTTCACAATCTTTTATTGACCAAAATAATACCATCCTTCTTTCCAGACGGGTAGTGTTTGTGGCGATACCTTCCACAGAGTCTTTCGGGAGTTTGCCTTCTGCAATTTTAAGAACATTTACATTTACATTAAAATATTCTGGGGATATCTATCTAAAATATTCTGGGGATATGGGGATATTCTGGGGATATCTAATTTGATTTTATCAATAAATTCCACTAGAAACAAACCTTGTTGTATTATTTTAATTTAATACTGTGAAGCTGCTTTGATACAATCTGTATTGTGAAAAGCGCTATACAAATATACTTGACTTGACTTGACATTTATTCATTTAGCTGACGCTTTTATCCAAAGCGACTTACAATTGCTATATATGTCAGAGGTCGCATGCCTCTGGAGCAACTAGGGGTTAAGTGTCTTGCTCAGGGACACATTGGTGTCTCACAGTGGATTCAAACCCGTGTCTCTCACACCAAAGGCATGTGTCTTATCCATTGCGCCACCACCACCCCTGAAGAAGAAAGACGATCTGTGCCTGATGGAGCCCTTTAAATGCCCAGCATGCACACCAGACATGCTGGCTATATCTGCAGACGCTCATAGAAAACATTACCGGTTCAAGAAATCCAAAGGGTAAGTGTAATCTTTCTTTCTTTTCTTTTGTAATGTGGATATAGGGTGGTGCAGTGGTGTTTGTGTGTCCATGCTGCATCTCACCTGTCACCCAGTGCTAGATGCGATGGGCTCTAGACCCCCCATGCCATGACCCTCTAAAGGAAAAGCAAGTATAGCTATTGGTTGAATGGACTGATAGTTATTTATAGAGAAACTGTACTTTACCTTATTTCTGTAAAAAAATAACAATAATTTTGTGGCATCTAAACATATTTCTTTAACATCATTTTCTTTGGCTCTAGTCATTATATAATTATACTTTTATTTGAAATTCATGGAAAGTAACAAAATGTGTCAAATGTGTGATTGCTTCACATTCAGACGTAAATGCTTTTACAATTTAAAGAGTGTTTTGAGAGATATAGCACTGTTTTACACAAGCTTGTTATATTACAGTTCTACGACAGCAATCTGGTCAATTGTTCAGGAACTTTTTCTCCCTTCTGTCGCCTGAAGACACAAACACAAATAAAGATTTAGTTATTTATTTTTGTACTTTAAACAGTGTGTTTTTTACTTCTTACACGAGTTACTTCCACATTACAGCATTCATTTCCACAGGACAAACACAAGCTGATACTCTAAACACAGTGTTCCAGATAACATGTGATTCATACAGACTAAAATGTGTGGCACCTTTATGGTTAATTGTCATATTAATTTAGGTGAATGCAACGTTTAATCATTATTATGTAATTGTGTTGGCGATGAATTCCTCTTATTTAACAGGACAGACGAACCATCTCTTTTTGATGGACTGTTCATCGCACAAGATGCCAAAGTATCTGCCTTTGTTGACCACATTAGAAGCCAGATGTTAAGTGTAAGGATTTCTTTAACTCTTTTTAATTTGTCCTGGGATTACATGTAACATATTGTTTCTGCTTTCAGAGGACAGGTCATGATGTCTGCGGACCGGCAACATTTCCAGCAGGCAGAGAAATAGCACAGAAGTCCAGGGCCAAGGTGGATGAAGAGGGCCTTGGAATAGCTGTGTGCAGACATGAGTCTCGCTGCAAGGCTTGAACCTCTACCGTGGTGAAATATATGCCTACCCAATGTTCCTGCAGAAGGAGCTGGCACACGCTGCAAATGCAACACTCTTTTGTATGGACATTGCTTGCAGGTAGATAGCCATTGCCAAATGATAACTGAAGTTTTTACTGATGTTTTACCTTTATTAATATATGCCATGCATGGGAATAACACCATGACTAGCTAAAAATCACACATTTTTTATATTATGGAATTAGAAAATGAATATGGCTACTACCTTATCAGTACTGATGTGACAAATTACCATACATATGACTACATACTGTAGTGTTACAGGAATTGTACTAGTCACTTAGATCCTGGTTTGTCTCCTTACCAGTTTTGGCAATTTTCCCTTTACAGGCACTGGCCTTATTTGGAAAAGATGGCAGAAAAGTTATCCGAGCTCCAACCACTTCCCATGATGAAGCCTTTTCTATCTGTAATGCATGCCAAGGCTCACACTGGCAAATGTGAGGTACTGTGTGTGAGTTAAGTTTACGTTTTAATGTTTTAATGAAACATCCTTACAGCATCAGAAAAATGTAGCTTGATTATTATCTGGGTAAATATGCACGTTTCATAAGTCAAAAGTAGTAAACATTATTGAAATACTTTAATGCAGTGGTTTTCAGACCTGTCCTGGAGGACCCCAGCACTGCATTGTGTACAGTATGTCTCCCTTATCTGACACACACAATTCAGGTCTTGCAGTCTCTACTAATGAGCTGATGAGTTACATCAAGTGTATCATATAAGCGAGACACGGCAGGCAAAAACATTTTTTACTGGTCAATTTTTAGATTTTTGGATATTTGTCTTCAATAACATGTCTTCTTTCAGACTTGTGGTGAAAAAAAGTCTGAAATACACATTTAGGTCTTTATTTTATTACACTTTGTCTGTTTGCGTCTGTAGATTTCTCATAAATTCAACAAAAGTTGCCGTTCTTAATCAACATCCTGCTCCGCGATCGCTGCCGGCAGCCTGTCATCACATACACCGTTAGGAAGCGCTCTCTCTCCTGTACAATCCCGTTGGATCCAAATATGGGCATTTCCTTTTTATCAGCAACCAATTGTGAAAGTAAAAGGGCTGAATGCGCAATCTCATTGGCTGATGATAAATCTTTAAAGCCTGTTTTCTCAAAATGACCTTTCTCTCCGAAATCTCCACTTCAGTAGCACCGATATACACCAAACTTTCCAGTCTTGTACCTAGTTATATTATGAAGACATTTACAGAGGGATTTGTAAATATATTATTCCTAGCCTGATTTATATAACATTTTATTCCAAAAAACATGTTGAAAATATTTTTTTAAGGCTATTGACAGTATTTTCTGATTTACAGGATAACAAAAGTAGATATCCATAAATCCCTCTGTAATTTTTTTTCCTGAGGAAGACACTGGACCTGGACTGCCGAGCTCAGTGGACAGTTTAGAAGAGGAAGAAAGAGTTGAGGCTGGTGGCAGAGGAGAGTCAAGTCAAGTCACCTTTATTTATATAGCGCTTTTTACATTACAGATTGTATCAAAGCAGCTTCACAGTGATAACATGAAAATAATACAACAAAGTTTGTTTCTAGAAGAAAATTGCATCATCGTCCACCCTTAATAAGGCAGATCAATAATATTGTTGAATATTCAATGTCCCCAACTAAGCAAGCCAAAAGCCAAGGCAACAGTGGCAAGGAACCAAAACTCCATCAGTGACAGAATGGAGAAATAAACCTTGGGAGAACCCAGGCTCAGTCGCTCAGTTCTCCTCTGGCCAACGAGCGAACAGTGTGTGATTATGACCCAGGCAGCGTTACAGGTCAGAGGTCAGATTGGTCGTGTCGATGAGGCCTTCACAGGGCTGATGAGGCTGGCACTTCAGGATGCGTCATGGTTAGGTCCTGGAAACGGCCGGGGTCCACCTCACTTCAGGATTCAGGAGAGGCCAGAGAAGAAGAAGAAGAAGGTAAAGGACTAGACTCAGAGGAGATGAAGACAGGATGAGAAGCCGAGGAGGAGATGCAGGAGGAAGAGTGTCAGACTCAGGGCTGAGCAGAGATGAAGACTCTGATGCTGGGTCTGCTGATCGAGTCTCTGCACACATAAAAAAATCTAAATAAAAACTGCTGGAATACACTATACAACTTGTAGCCTCTGTTCTGGGCACAATAAACTAAAATACATGTGCCTCATTGCTTAGGAAACACATAACCAAATAAAACAATATGGGCCGGTTTCACATACAGGGCTTATATTAAGCCAGGATTAAGCCTCACACCGTGTCCTAACCAGACGCGATGCGATAAGATTCCAGCGACAAGCAATTTGCCTGTCCACACTAAAAGCGACGCGACTGCGAGATGCGTCAAAATCAATCTAAACCCACAGCCAATCAGAACAGCATGTGGGCGGGCTCTCGCGGCAAATGCAGAGCACCAGGGTAAAGAGTAATCTTGACGGCAATCGCAAGAAAATGTGTTACACAGGTTATGTAGAGTAGCCTACATAATTAAATTTACACATATTACACCATTTAAACATTATTTAAAATACATAATGAGTTACTAAAACAATATTTGTCCAATAATAGACTTGTTTGTTCACAGAGTGAATGTTCTTGTTTCCCCATTCGTTTAATTTCAAGATCTGAGATGAATTATCCATTGTTGCTACAAAGCCGAGCGCACTAAATGATATTCAAAGTCACATTACACGCTTTTAACATTAAGTAAAGCAGATAAACAGTACCTGAGATTATCATCGTCACACTTTGTGTTTGTTGTTCCAGCGCCACGTCGCAGAAAAATAGAAACCGTTTCTAAAACAGACTCGTCACATGTCGTTGTTGCGGCTGGTTAGGGCAAAAACTCTGATTAACATGGAAGATTAACCTTTCATCGCCTGTCGCGGTGTCGATCGCGTGCACTAAAGACACGGTGTTAGTTCAATTAGGACATTTAAGTCACTTTAATAAATGTGCCCTAGAAACAGCAGCTGAAACATGCATTATAGTCTGGAACTAGCTTAAGCCTTGTCTGTGAAAACAGGGGGAAAGTGTTATAAAATTGTCTTAAATTTAAAAAAATGTTTGATATCCTCCATCTGGATGGAATCATAGCCTGAAGCTAAAAAATAAATAAAAATAAAAGTCTGGCCATCATACACTACACTATTTTCTGTGAAATGTTACTGCCCAGAATGTGTAGGCTGGCTCTGACTTCCAGCAATAGCATCAGTTTCTGAATTGAGGCAAAAATATGAGCAAAAGTCCTGTAGTGTATTCCAGCCTTAAGCTGCACAAAGACATACATGGTGTGAAACTGATAAACCAATACACCATTACACCACCATGTACAGTTACAGTTCATACAATTAATATAGTTTAGTATAGTATAGTATGTAGTAATCTATGGAAATAAATTGTAGAATTAAACAACATATATTTAATGTATTTTGTTGTTTTCAGGGATGAAACATTTATGATTTTATGAGTGTAATGAGTGTAACTCTTAGGGTCTGCATTTGGACAGATATTATTATTTGGTGGGTGACAGGTGACAAAAAAAAAATAGTTTGCTGTTCAAGAACATGTCAGTTCTATTGAATGAAGCATTTGACCATTACCGGTGAGCAGAGATGGGGACTCTGATGCTGGGTCTGCTGATGTGTTAATGGCAGAGCTCTCTCCCGCTGCTGGTGCTTTCATAGACACTGCTGGATAACAGTGCAAAAATAAATAACTAATAAAATAAAGTGTTTATTTATTTTTTATTACATTTAAGTCCACCTATGGGTTGTTTTTATTAATGTAATATCAATTGTTTTTATATGCAATTTTTAAAACCTAAGGTGAGAAAAAAAAATAATAATCATAACAATATATATATATATATATATAATTGAGGATGCACTAATAAGCAATTAAATATGTGAAAATTGTGCATGCATTGCACATTTGTGTTTATTACCATTAAGACTTTCATACAACCTCTTTATGGTAAGAAAAGCATCCTGAGTTTCTTCTGTATCTTCCATGGACAGAAGCACTCAGCAGAAAAACCATTTGAGGTTTGGGAACCTCTCTAAAAGTTCCCACTTGTGGAGCTGGAATAAAATTGAGACAGAATTATAAAACTAATGAGAGAGAGAGAGAGAGAGAGAGAGAGAGAGAGAGAGAGAGAGAGAGAGAGAGAGAGAGAGAGAGAGAGAGAGAGAGAGAGATTCTGAGGAGGCAAGTCACACTTGAGTTGAGCTCCAGATAAATTGCAAGAAAAATAAGATTTATTTGCTAACAAGCTAATGAAAAGAGAGGATTCAACATACAACAGCATCTAGACAAAGATTTTGTTGAATCTGGACAGTTTTTTTCTTTTTTTCTTTTTTTACAGTCACACCTGAATTTGAGGAAAAGTTCAAGAGAAGCTGATCACAGGATAACCTCTGCAGAAGAGGATACTCATGTTGGAAAGGAAAACATCAAGCAAAACAACAACAAGAACAACAGCAACAGCTATAAGAAAACTTGGAGGAAAAGAGAGGTAAAAACATTTTGAATAGACAGTGCTATTTATCTCTCTTTGGACTTTTGCTTGATTCCTGTTTGAAAGAACAGCACAGACAATTTTTTTTTTGGACATTTTGGACACGACTGGAATTTTTCATATTTTCCCCATTTTTGGCTTATTTACTCATTTTGACCAGTTTTATATCTCCACTGAGAGATGATGAACAAAACAATTCAAAACAGTGGCAGTTATTTCAGTTGATTGTTTACATTCCAAATCAATGATGGCCAACGCATCATCTTGGCCCCGCCCCTTCATCTACCCTCAGAAGAGCTCTGAGGCCTCCAGGCTGATGCTCAGACACAAGCAGATGAAGGAGAGGCCCGACACACTGTTTGCTGAACAACAGGACCACAGTGCCATGAACAACCTGCTCTTTTACACCGAACACAGCCCTTTATGGCACACTGCCTTCTGTCAACATCTCACCTTTACCAAGAAAAGAGGCATCTGTAAAGGCAGACAGATCTTAGCATTTGAAGATGCTGAAAAAAATTATGAAACAAGATTTTTGACCCTGAACTTATATCAAAATGGCACTGTCATGGTCCAGGGATCAGAGTCTGCTCTCAAGGTCTTCATTGAAGATTTTGCGTACAGAAAAAAGCTAGCATTGTCTGATGAAGTGGACAAGAATGCGAACATTGTTCCCTCCCCTGGAAAATCAGACCAAAAGACGACAGTGACTTCAGCAACTGCGATCCCATCTCCAATTTCAAGAATGAAAGACAACTTTTCACTAGAGAAGTAGAAGTCGTGGAGATGAAAGAATTAATACTATCCCACCTGAAAGACAACAACATGGAACAAGTGACAATCGACATAAAGAACTTAAAGGGATAGTTCGCCCAAAAATGATATTTAGCCCATGATTTACTCACCCTCAAGCCGTTCGAGATGCATATGTCAATCTTTTTTCAGACGAACACATTTTCAGTTATTTTAGAAAATGTCTTAGATGTTTCAGTGGTTATAGTGTGAGGCTATGGGGTCCAGCTCGTTGAAGTCCGCAAATGTGCACGCATCCTCCACAAAAGTAATCCATCCGGCTCCAGGGGATAAACTAAGGCCTTCTGAGGGTAATCCGTGCGGTTTTGTCGTAAAAATATACATATTTAAAACTTTATAAACGAAAATAACTGGCTTCCGGTGGCGGTCGGCACGCGTTCACGGAGATGGAAGCGTCGTGACGTAGAACGAACGTGACAGTGCAGCCAGAGAGCAGAGCAAAACAAAACTCTACGTTCGTTCTACGTCACGACGCTTCCTACGCCATATGCCAGCATCCATCTCCATGAACGCGCGTCGACCGCGACCGGAAGCCAGTTATATTCGTTTAAAAAGTTTTAAATATGTATATTTTTACGACAAAACCGCACGGATTACCCTCAGAAGGCCTTCGTTTATCCACCTGGAGCCGGATGGATTACTTTTGTGGAGGATGCATGCTCATTTGCGGACTTCAACGAGCTGGACCCCATTGCTTCACATTATAACCACTGAAACATCTAAGACATTTTCTAAAATAACTGAAAATGTGTTCGTCTGAAAAAAGATTGACATATACATCTCGAACGGCTTGAGGGTGAGTAAATTATGGGCTAAATATCATTTTTGGGCGAACTATCCCTTTAAAACAAGAAGTTGAATATCTACAGAGACAGAGAAGAAATGACAAAAGAACTTCAGAAAATAAAGATGAACTGAGGGAAGTAAAATCAACATTAGGAAAACAACTAACAGACGTTAGAAAAGAAATGCAGGAGGAGTTATCGGCCTTGAAGTCAGTTCTTCGCACCAAAGATGAACTCATCACAGATCTGAAAGAAAGACTCAATTCTGTTTCAGCACCTAAAGAGTCTTCTGCCAAACCCTTGACTCGTCCAGAGATGCTCATGGAAAACCCTCAACCTGAACAGCAACCAGTGGAAGAAGAGCCTCACTGCTCGACTGATCCACACCCCAGATCCACAGCTCCTCTGCACAGGACCCGGGAGAAACACATGCTCTTATCCTGACGGACTCTAATGGGAAATATGTCAATGAGAGACTACTATTACCAAACATGAGAGCCAAGAAAATCTGGTGCCCAAACACTAGAAGTGCTTTTCAGATCCTGTCTGAGAGAAACCCACATGAAAACTACAAGCACATCGTAATCCACACAGGGACGAATGATTTAAGGGCCATGAAGGGCCGTGTGGCTCCTGTGATGAGAGAGGTGGCGATCAGAGCCACACAACGCTTCCCAGACGCTAGAGTAACTCTGTCCACACTGCTGCCACACACCGATGTGCCGTTCCACGTGATCCACGGGAATAATGTGGACTCTCCAGAAGCTGCGCACTCATTCCCAATGTTCATCTCGCCCATCACAAAGACATACAGCCTCATCATATGTATGACCACGTACATCTCAACAAGCAAGGAGTGAAAGTCTTCGCCAGAGTGTTGAAAAGCACAGCCCTTGGAAACACAGCAAGAAACAGCAGAAACTCCGATAACAGGCGAAGCTCTCAGCCACCAAGAAGCCATCGTCCTCCAGCAGAGCCCAGACCGGCCGCTGGACCTCCATCCCAACACAAGAGCTACACAGCGGCCGCTCAACAACCACAGAACCCTGCAGCCGCTGAACTCAACCAGACACGACATCTGCTGAACGTCATCTGCTCCAGGCTGAGGACATAACCTGCATCACACACACACACACACACACACACACACATACACACACACACACACACACACACACACACACCTATCCATGAAATCATTTAAAATCAGTTGTTGGAATATACAAGGTCTGCACTCTTCTACTTTTGGTAATAAGACTGCAGACCAAGACTTACTCAGCAGTGTAACAGACATGGACATCTGTATTTTTCAGGAGACGTGGTGTCGTAGTAATGAGACCTTACATTGTCCAATAGGATACAAGGAAATTATGGTTCCTTCATCAAAAAATTCTAAAATTAAATGTGGCCGAGACTCAGGTGGAATACTCATATGGCACAAAGACGATTTAAAACATTCAATTAAAGTTGCTAAAACTGGAAAATCATCCATTTGGCTTGAAGTGAAATCCGTCATATATCAGTCTAGTCTTTATCTCTGTGCAGTCTATATTCCCCCTCATGACTCTCCCTATTACGAAGAGCAAAGCTTCCCAACATTACAGACTGACATCTTACACTTTCAGTCCAGAGGAAATATCCTCATCTGCGGAGACTTAAACGCCAGAACAGGGGGAGAAATTGATTATGTAAATTGTAGATAATGAGCACATCCCCAATGACACCACGTTTCATCCCTCATCGAATATCACACTGAGAAACAGCTACGATACCTCAGTGAACATTAGTGGAAAACACATGTTGAAACTCTGTAAAGGTTTAGGATTATACATTATTAACGGCAGAACTCGTGGAGACACATTAGGCAGATTCACTTACTGCTCCAGATTAGGAACCAGTGTGGTTGATTATTCAATAACAGATATTGATCAAAGCTTTATTAATGCCTTCACAGTCAGACCTCAGCTCCCGATGTCCGATCACTGCCAAACTGTGCTTTATCTGAAGCCCCATGTCAAATAACCAAAACTGCTCCACCTGAATCTGAAAAACTGTTTCCTTTGAATCAAACTCACCTGACCTGACCTGGTCCTGCTGTCCCGCACACCTGAGGGCCTTCAGCAGAGCCTGTCCCTGCTGGAACAATCCTGTAGCGACTGGGCCCTGACAGTCAATCTGGACAAAACCAGAGTCATGGTGTTCCAGAAGAAAGCCCGATCTCAGGGACACAAACACCAGTTCCTGTATAAAGGCCATGTTCTGCAGCACAGCACTAGCTACAGCTATCTGTGTGTGTGTGTGTGTGTGTGTGTGTGTACAGCTCTAGCTACAGCTATCTGAGTGTGTGTGTGTGTGTGTGAGTACAGCTCTAGCTACAGCTATCTGAGTGAGTGAGTGTGTGTGTGAGTGTGTGTGTGTGTGTGTGTGTGTGTACAGCTCTAGCTACAGCTATCTGAGTGAGTGTGTGTGTGAGTGTGTGTACAGCTCTAGCTACAGCTATCTGAGTGTGTGTGTGTGTGTGTGTGTGTGTGTACAGCTCTAGCTACAGCTATCTGGGCATCGACATCAGCGCTTCGGGATGCTTCGGTCTGGCTGTGAAAACACTCGGTGAAAAGGCTCGGTGTATTTATTCATCTATTAGGATAGATTGTGTTTATATTATCTATTTATTTATATTTACTATGCTACATATGACATGATCTATACAAATATGTTTTGGTTGTTTGTTTTATTATTTATATAATATGTTGATGCTTTGGCAACATTGTGTTACACAGTCATGCTAATACAGCTAATTTGAATTGGAAAAAAAAATTTGAAATTGAGAGAGAGAGAGAGAGAGAGAGAGAGAGCAGGTGAATGTGTGTGTGTGTGTGTGTCTGACCTCAGTGTGTTTCCCTACTGTCCATGTAGCTCTCCTGTAAGGGAACACGTTTATCAATAAACAGTCAGACGAGATGCTTCATATCCAGAGTTTTTACTTAGAATGAATTGTGGCAATAAATTAACTATTATTACACTCAACAATGCATGAGCTCTCTTATGTATATAATTTGATACACAAGTGCATGAGCTCGTATGTACTTCCCCTTTAAATCAACGCATCCCAAGTTCACCGTGAATAAATGAGTGCACTTAGAGTAGTGCTCATCCCACCCTAAAACAGCGACTCTATATTCACAAACCCCAATCTCACATAAAACACACGTGACAACACAGATCATACATCGACCTTTAACTAAACAGGGCAATTTATATAAATTCAACCGTATACATTTAATCACCCTACCGTTACATACACACATGAACGATTTGCGCGCGAACCGCGTTCTCCCCAGCGGATAACTCTAGCGTTTTACATTTGATTCGCCCCGTATCGCACTTCACCCAATAATACAACACAATACCTAGCAAAAGTACATTTAGTAACACTAATATTCACATGTGTGCAAATGCACGCTTCATATACCTGTAAGGGAGCACGTTTATCAATAAACAGTCAGACGAGATGCTTCGTATCCAGAGTTTTTACTTGAAGCGTCTCGCGAGAACTCCCCAACTATTAGTAAACGCACGCGCACACACACACGACCAATCAGATACACTCATCCAAAACATATCATCATTACATTTTTAACCTCATACGAAATCACTAAACATATGAATTAATGCAAAACATAACATTTCAACGTCCTTAACAACATTAATATTTTATAATTATTTAAACTGATTACTGGATTAAACCTCAGGTGAACACATACAGTAAATCTTGTTCACATTTTACTCAGCATATTACATCCACCACAGTGACCCTTAGTGATATGTATGTGTGTGTGTGTGTGTGTGTGTGTGTGTGTTAAAACACTGTGGTATAAAATGTTCACAGATATTATAATTTGTTACACTGTTAATTTATACAATTAATTTAAGTAGTACATTTAGAGAGTGTGAGTGTGAAGTAGTACATTTAGATTTAAGTTATGTTATAATATTTTATTATTTTGATGTCTTTATAATTATTCTATAATTATTCTATGCGTTCCAAGCTTTGGCAATATTGTAATATGTACAGTCATGCCAATATAGCAATTTTGAATTTAATTGAATTGAATTGAATTGAATTGAATTGAATTGAGAGAGAGAGAGAGAGAGAGAGAGAGAGAGAGAGAGAGAGAGAGAGAGAGAGAGAGAGAGAGAGAGCGCACTCTCTCTTCCAACTGTCTTGCTCTCTCTCCCTCGCGCATATTAATCAACATTGAAAATGTCTTTATTATAGGACAGGGCTCAACTTAACTCTTGCAGAGATCAACTTAGTTGTTAAAGGGGTGGTTTACTGCCTTTTTTCTTTGCTTGATTGTGTTTATGGGCTGCAATATAACATGTCTTCGTGTTTCGTTTGTTAAAAAACGCCTTATTTTTCATAAATTTCACCTTTATTGTAAGCTGCCTGCTTCCTCCTCTGTCATTTGAACGACCGGTTGACTTCCTTAGTCTATGAAACCACTCCCTCAGAAACAGGCAATGAGCTCAGATTGGTTAGTTCGGCCGGTGTGTTGTAATTGGCTAAACTGCGTCCGGAATCTTCACGCCCATACCTTTACAGGCGACAGTTACATGTGCTCCGGAGTCCGGACCCGGTCAAATGTAATGGTGTCAATATTGCCTCATCAGTTTGAGCCAGAATCAGACCCAGAGAGCGGTGATAAAGAGATTCAAGCAGAACCTCCGCAAACACGGCTCTTACTAAACGTTTCTGAATGGTAATTTTTTTTTATTATTATTATTTTCTCAAATAATTTCCACACGCTGTTACTTGAAAATGCTACTGTTTGTTAGCTTTTGAGATACGGTTTCCCCCTGATTAAACATTTCATATAACTGAATACATGACTGAGTAATACCGTTTTTTAAAGATATTGTTTTATTGATAGAATGAACAACCGTTTAACTATACACAAAACTTACCGGTAGTTTACTCAGTTTGTCGTTTTCTTACATGATAACAGCAGCTGAAGTTTGCTGTTGCGATAATTTTTTGAAGTTTGCACACGTTTCTTATACACACAAAATAACATCGAACTAACTAGCTACTATAACCAAACAGCTTTGGCATTGGTTTGCGTTCTTGATCAAATCAAAAAATTACGTCATAAAGTAGCTATACATGGAAAATACGTTTACAAAATTTCTACATATTACAAATTCGGATCCAAAATGTTTGTACGCATCTGTCATATACTAAAGCCAGCGCTGGTATTTTTTTACATCCTTGATAAAACTAAAACATTACGTCTTAAATTATACAGGCAAATACATTTAAAATGATTAAATCTTACTTGCAGGTTGTGGCCCAACAACTGCTGCCTCTGGTTTTATAGCTGTAACTGCTTCATGTTGGAGTAATAGTTTCTTGTTGAATCCGACATTGAACTCGTGTAGATTCTGGAAGCTGTCTTCCGTAAAATGCGCAGCACAGAGAGCTAAACTACGATTGTAATTGTCAGGAACATAATCAAACTTAAATTTTAACCATTGTTGACGAACTACAGCGTCTGTAGGAAGCCTGAACACAGAAGACCTGACAGCTACAGCTCTCTCCACTATAACTCCTCCTCTTCGACAGCAGAACATGTTCCGGAGGGAGGGTTGATGTAAATGTATGGGTTAGTTACGTATAAAACCCGGGAAGTATCTCGTTGTAGTCCCATTCGAGTCGTTTTTGTAGGCATTAAACTTCCTGATTTTTAAAAGACAATATATCCGCTTACGTTGAACTTTCAGCGCAGCAACTTTGCAGATACTGTTCATGCACCAACAGCAACATTACACAGTATTTAAAATGAAAAAAGTGAAATAGCAATCAACCACCCCTTTAAGTTCATATTACTTAGAAATGCGTTTTATTGTGGCCTAAAAGATAATTCACCATACTCAAAACGTCGCTTTGAATTAATGTAATTCTGCCAGCAGTCTTAACTTAAAAATTCTAGTGGAAAACTTTAACATATATATTTTTTTGTTGACACAATGTTTTATTTTTTAGAGTGTGAAATAAAGCTAATAATGGACATTTTGAGTCGTAGTGATTGAACCAGTCAGTGTCTGTCAGTGTTACTCTGAGATCAGAATCAAGGACTGGAAATAACCTTTATTAATATAGATATAATATACACTTGCATACTTTTACAATGCATTTTGATTTAAAACGCTTTTATGGCAAATGCTGCTTTACTGGACATTTCAACACAATAAATAAATGAGAGAGAGAGAGAGAGGGTGTAAAGGTCACCAGCTGGAGTGCCCTTGAGAGCCACCAGAGGGCACTCCACATAAGACTCTCCTATTCACTCACTACTACATTTCCCATAACTCACTGCCTGGACTCATCATCTCTGATTGCATTCACCTGTGTCTCATCACCCTGTTAGTCTCAGCCTATTTATACCATGTTCACTCATTCACACACTGCGAAGTTTTGTATGTTGTTGCACTGCACTTCTGAGCGTTTTTCCCTGGTTTTGTGTCTCTTGGTTTTTGGATATCTTGCCCTGTTCCCTGGATTACTCTCTTGCCTCTGGTCCCTGGATTACTCTCTTGCCTCTGGTCCCTGCCTGTTTTGTTTGTTTGTTTGTTTTGTTTGTTTGTTTGGACTGCCTTCCAGTGTATGACCTATTGCTTGTTCTTTGGATTACCCCTAAATAAAGCTGCGTTTGAATCTTTACCTTCAAGTCTCGGAGCAGTTCGTAACAGAAAACTTCGCCATACCTAGATCCAGCAGCGATGCCATCAGATACAGCAGTACAAATCCTGCGTCTCCGTCAGGGGAATCGGCCGATTGAGAGGTATGTTGAGGAGTTTATTGAACTGGCAAATCTCACCTCAATGAACACAGAATGCCTTAAGATCTTTTTTCGGGGAGGGCTATCTGAACCGCTCAGTTCATTCATGCCCTTGCATGATCCTCACGAGACTTTGGAGCACTATATCGATCTGGACCTTTTGTTAAGCGGATCATCGTTTACTGTGGGCGGGGTAGAGGAGGAGCTCCGTGAGCCCGCAGTATCCCCGCAGCCTGAGCTTTTCCGCGTCAGCCCTGCCGAGCCTGCGCTTCACGTCAGCCCTGCCGAGCCTGCACTTCACGCCAGTTCAGCCGAGCCTGCACTTCACGCCAGTCCAGCCGAGCCCACACTTTACGCCAGATCTGCCGAAGCCAAGGAAGTATGCGTCGTGCCCGCCGCCCCTGAGACAGCAAACGACATGCTCACCGATCCAGAGCCCTCTTCACCGCTGGTCCCGTCTAGCACAGAGCCTTCACCGCTGGTCCCGTCTAGCACAGAGCCTTCACCGCTGGTCCCGTCCAGCACAGAGCCTTCACTGCTGGTCCCGCCCAGCACAGAGCCCTCATCGCTGCCCAGCACAGAGCCCTCATCGCTGCCCAGCACAGAGCCCTCATCGCTGCCCAGCACAGAGCCCTCATCGCTGCCCACCACAGAGCCTTCACCGCTGGTCCCGTCCAGCACAGAGCCTTCACCGCTGGTCCCGTCCAGCACAGAGCCTTCACCGCTGGTCCCGCCCAGCACAGAGCCCTCATCGCTGCCCAGCTCAAAGCCCTCTTCGCCGCTGGTCCTGCCCAATTCAAAGCCCTCTTCGCCGCTGGTCCCGTCCAGCTCAGAGTCCTCTTCGCCGCTGGTCCTAACCAGCTCAAAACCCTCGCCGCCGCTGGTCCCGTCAAGCTCAGAGACACTTCACGTCACGTCTGCCGATCCAGAGACTAAGCTTCACGTCACTTCTGCCGATCCAGACGCTGAGCTTCACGTCATTTCTGCCGATCCAGAGACTGAGCTTCACGTCAAGTCCGCCCGTCAAGAGTCTCGTCCCGCCGAGACTGAATCTGTTCCTAAGCCTGAATTTGATCCTGATACTGAGCCTGAATCTGTTCCTCTTCCTCTTTCTGCGCCTGTGTCTTCGGACAAGATGGCCGACTCCAGGCCTGTGTCTTCGGACAAGATGGCCGACTCCACGCCTGTGTCTTCGGACAAGATGGCCGACTCCACGCCTGTGTCTTCGGACAAGATGGCCGACTCCACGCCTGTGTCTTCGGACAAGAGGGCCACCGCCGCCGAACCAGTGTCTCCGGACAAGATGGTCGCCGCCGCCGAGCAAGTGTCTCGGGACAAGATGGTCTCCGCCGAGCCAGTGTCCTCAGCAGAGATGGCTGCCGACATGCCTTTCCCTGAGCCGGTGTCTGTTCCAGTTCCTGAGCCAGAGCCAGTGTCTGTGTATGTGTCTGTGTCTGTTCCAGTTCCTGAGCCAGAGCCAGTGTCTGTGTCTGTGTCTGTTCCTGAACCTGAGTCGGTGGTGCCAGTGCCAGTTCCGGTGGTGTCTGTTCCAGTTCCTCCGCCGTGGCCGCCCGAGGGGTCTTCACCGCCGTGGCCGCCCGAGGGGTCTTCACCGCCGTGGCTGCCCGAGGGAAAGTCTCCGCCCAGGCCGCCTGAATGGTCGTCTCCGCCCTGGCCGCCTGAAGGTCCGTCTCCTCCTTGGCCGCCTGAATGGTCGTCTTCGCCCTGGCCGCCTGAAGGTCCGTCTCCTCCCTGGCCGCCTGAAGGGTTGTCTCCGCCCTGGTCGCCTGCACAGCCTGCTCCGCCCTGGTCGCCTGCACAGCCTGTTCCGCCCTGGTCGCCTGCACAGCCTGTTCCGCCCTGGTCGCCTGCACAGCCTGTTCCGCCCTGGTCGCCTGCACAGCCTGCTCCGCCCTGGTCGCCTGCACAGCCTGCTCCGCCCTGGTCGCCTGCACAGCCTGCTCCACCCTGGTCACCTGCACAGCCTGATCCGCCCTGGTCTCCCATCCTGCTGCAGTATCCAGGTCCTCTGCCGCTCCACGGGCCTGGCCCTCCATCCCGCCCCCGGGTCCGCCTCCGCTCCACCTCCCTCCTGGACAGTTTAGGAGCGTCTGGAATCCGCTCCTTAAAGGGGGGGGCTATGTAAAGGTCACCAGCTGGAGTGCCCTTGAGAGCCACCAGAGGGCACTCCACATAAGACTGTCCTATTCACTCACTACTACATTTCCCATAACTCACTGCCTGGACTCATCATCTCTGATTGCATTCACCTGTGTCTCATCACCCTGTTAGTCTCATCCTATTTATACCAGGTTCACTCATTCACACACTGCGAAGTTTTGTATGTTGTTGCACTGCACTTCTGAGCGTTTTTCCCTGGTTTTGTGTCTCTTGGTTTTTGGATATCTTGCCCTGGATTACTCTCTAGCCTCTGGTCCCTGCCTGTTTTGTTTGGACTGCCTTCCAGTGTATGACCTATTGCTTGTTCTTTGGATTACCCCTAAATAAAGGAGAGAGAGAGAGAGAGAGAGAGAGAGAGAGAGAGAGAGAGAGAGAGAGAGAGAGAGAGAGAGAGAGAGAGAGAGAGAGAGAGAGAGAGAGAGAGAGAGAGAGAGAGAGAGAGAGAGAGAGAGAGAGAGAGAGAGAGAGAGAGAGAGAGAGAGAGAGAGAGAGAGAGAGAGAGAGAGAGAGAGAGAGAGAGAGAGAGAGAGAGAGAGAGAGAGAGAGAGAGAGAGAGAGAGAGAGAGAGAGAGAGAGAGAGAGAGAGAGAGAGAGAGAGAGAGAGAGAGAGAGAGAGAGAGAGAGAGAGAGAGAGAGAGAGAGAGAGAGAGAGAGAGAGAGAGAGAGAGAGAGAGAGAGAGAGAGAGAGAGAGAGAGAGAGAGAGAGAGAGAGAGAGAGAGAGAGAGAGAGAGAGAGAGAGAGAGAGAGAGAGAGAGAGAGAGAGAGAGAGAGAGAGAGAGAGAGAGAGAGAGAGAGAGAGAGAGAGAGAGAGAGAGAGAGAGAGAGAGAGAGAGAGAGAGAGAGAGAGAGAGAGAGCTTCTTTAATCAATCAATAAATACATAAGAACCTTATTAAATAATCATAACAACAAACATTCCATCAAACAGAAAAAACATGTGTGCCTACTTACAGTACTTTTATACATACATTATGTTTTTTTTTTGTTTTTTTTTAAATATTAAACCGTAAACACTCATCAACATCAACATTACAAATACAATGATTTACAGCCCATTTACCTTTAAACATCTCCATATCATTGACCAATTTATAATATGTAAACTCAATTTTAATCCGAGATTTTAATAACCCTTTTAAAACAGACACAACATCAGTTGACCCAGCATTGATCAAGCGATGTTTTCTTGATAACCATATCGCCAATTTTGCCTGACCAAAAAGAAAGTTTAACAAAACATGTTCATCCCTCCTACTTTTAATATACTTTGGTCCATAAATAAAAAGTACTGGAGTAAAAACTCCGCCCAAATTTTGAACCCACTCTTCTAAGATACAAAATAAGGATTGAAGCCTTTCACACTTTAAAAACAAATGAAAAACAGTCTCCTCCTCACTACAAAATGGACAACCCACCCCCACCTCTGGATCAAGGTGTGCTCTGTGTCTGTTTGTAGCTATAATCCCGTGCACTACTCTCCATTGAAGGTCTCCAGACCGTTTCTCAATGGGTAGCTTATACAGGGACCTCCAGCGTCCTTTAGGGGATTCTCCTGGCCCCAGAACCTCCAGCCATTTCTACTCGCTGACACTCTGCAGTGTGTTAAGATGCCACACTTTCACACACATAGTGTAAATAGCTTTTTTATTAGCATCAGCAAAGGCGGCCAAATAGGGTATCTTAAAAGTCAATAAGTAACCCTCCTTTTCTTGCCATTCACCAGTCTTTGCTGAGAAAAACAATTCTGGAAAGTCACAGTTCTCAGCCTCTTCATCAGAGGTCTCCATTGCCTGTCGATAGTCCTGAGGCAGAGACTCTAAAATCTGAGTCAACATATTTTGTGCCATCCTGACTGATTTCATTCCAAGTTTTGAAGCAAAATTTTCAGGGCTTATCCAACTTTTTTTATCTTTTAAATGTCCAATCTTTGTCATATTTGCAGCCCACATGGCTTTTCTGAAAGTGTCTGATTTAAAAACTCCTGATTCCAATTCAGAATTGAAAAAAAGTGGTTCCTCCTTCAGCCATAGTTTTTCTGTGCTATCTTCACTCCGTGAATACTTAAAAAGTGTCCATGACTTTAAAATTGATCTGTAAAAGACACTCAACCCACTTAAATTCAGTTTGTCAAAGTCCATCAAGAACAAATGGCGATCCAGCCCCATGTTTCCAGCTCTTCTTAGGAGGGCACAGGCTACTTCAGCCCAGCTCACATCCACTCCATAGAGCAGTCTTTGTGCCGTCTGCATTCTGAAAGTCCTGAGTCTCGCTCTGATATCCACCAACCCCTGGCCTCCTTCTTCTCTGGGTAGATACAGTACCGCCGCCTTCAGCCAGTGCTGTCCCGACCAGAAAAAATCCACTAGTCGCTTTTGTATTCCTCGCACTAGATCCTCAGGCGGTTCGAGTATTGTCATTCTATGCCAAAGTGAAGAAGCAACCAAATTGTTGCATATTAGGACCCTCCCCCTATATGACAACTGGGGTAGCAACCATTTCCATCGAGACAACTTTGCACACACTTTCTCCAAGAGGCCCTCCCAATTTTTCTTCTTAAACTCGTCTTTCCCCAAAAACACTCCTAAATATTTAAACCCTGCACTTCCCCACTGTAATCCACCAGGAAGATTTGGACCTTTAACCTCACTACCACACCATAAAGCATCACTCTTCCCCCAGTTAACTACTGCTGATGAGGCTTTTCCATAAAACTCTAATGCCTGTTTAAGCACCTGAATGTCACTATGATCTCTGATAATAACTGTGACGTCATCAGCATAGGCAGACAGTTTAACAGAACAGTTTAGGGTGTTGACCTGTAGGCCCTTTAACTCTCTTCTCATTTTAACTAACAAAGGTTCAATTACAATGCTGTATAATTGGCCTGAAATTGGACAACCTTGTCTGATTCCTCTTTTAACATTAACAGGGATACTCAATCCACCACCCATCTTGATCATACATGTCGCTTCGGTATATAAAAGTTTAATCCTTGAAATAAATTTTTCCCCAAAACCAAAAGCGTTAAGAGTGTCAAACAGAAAACCATGGTCAACCCTGTCAAAGGCCTTTTCTTGATCCAGAGACAACAGACCCATATTGACATCTTACAATAAGCATAATCAACAACATCCCTGATTAAATGAAGATTATCCATGATTGATCTATTTTTAACACAATACGACTGATCCTTGTGTACCACTTCATACAACACATTATTTAATCTATTTGCAAGAACCTTAGACAAAATTTTATATTCTGTACACAAAGTTGCCACAGGTCTCCAATTCTTTAAAAGTGTTAAATCTCCTTTTTTCGGGAGCAATGATAGAACAGCACGTTGACAGCTAGTCGGAAGAACACCTTCACTAAAGCATTTCTGAAGGACTTCAAAATAATCATCTCCAATAATTGTCCAAAATGATTTATAAAACTCGGCCGGTAGTCCATCCAGGCCAGGACTCTTGCCTGAAGAGAGACCCTTTACAGCCAGAGAGATCTCCTCAAAGGAGATATCAGTCTCTAAGAGCTCTTTATTATCTTCAGATAACACCGGTAAGTCCTTTAGCAGCTCTCTTCTGCAATGTTCATCAGATATTTCAGCAGCGTACAAATTGGAGTAAAACTCAACAGCAAGCTTTCGCATCTTCTGTGAGTCTGAAGTAACATGTCCATTATTGTCCTTCAATGAAAGCATCAATTTCTGCTGACCCACTTTACGCTCTAAATTAAAAAAGAAAGTAGTAGGAGCATCCATGTCCTTCAGGGTTAAATAACGGCTTCTTATGAGAGCTCCTTTAACCCGTTCATCCAGAATTAAACTTAAATGATTTTTCTTTTCAGTCCAACATTCTTTTAAATTGACATCATCATTAACAGTCATTTCCATTTCAATATCAACAATCTCTTTTTCAAGCCTCTTTAAAGTATTTTTTAAAACTACAGAAGAATAAGCAGAAAATTTCTGAGAGAAATCTCTTATATGCACTTTACCCACTTCCCACCACTGTATTATATTTCCAAAAAGACTCTTTTCTATTTGCCATGCTTCCCAAAAAAGCTTAAAAGTTTCACAGAACTCTTTATCTTTCAAAAGTTTAGTGTTAAAGTGCCAGTAACAGCTCTTCTGTGTGCTTTTAGACAATGTGAACCCAACCCTAATAAGTTTATGATCAGAAAGTGTGTTAGGAATAATTTCTGTACTAACCACTCTATTTTTTAAGTTACAAGATATATAAAACCGATCCAAACGAGCAGCAGAAATCCTTTCATTACAGACCTTCACCCATGTATATTGTTTTACAGAAGGGTTGTGTTCTCTCCATACATCTAAGAAATTCAGATTTTTTATAACACCAGATAAAGAGGAAGCTGACGATGCATGAGATTCTTCCCCATTTCTGTCAAGAGTAAAATCAAGAGTGCAATTCCAGTCCCCCCCCACAACAATATACACATCTTCATTTTCTTCACTAACTATTTGTTCAAACTTCTTGAAAAGTAAACTCCTTTCTGCTCCAACATTAGGGGCATAAATATTTACAAACAAGAATTTAAAATTACTAATTTCAGCTTTAACGGTTAAAAGCCTTCCTGGCTCTACTTCATTTTTTCCTAGCACTTTAACATTTACAGTAGGAGAAAAAAGAATGGCCACACCAGCACTTAAATTGGTCCCATGACTGAGAACGTACTCTCCTTTCCACCACAAACCCCAGTTAACTTCATTACTACAACTACTATGAGTTTCTTGCAAGAATGTAACACTCAAGTCTTTCAGATTAATGATTTCTGATAAAACCTCATTCTTTTTCCCATCCCTCATCCCATTAATATTTAGAGAACCAACCCTTAAGATCTCCATAAGAAAAATAGAGAAAAAAAGAAAACAGATCAGATAGAAAGAGAAACTTTCAGCCATTATACTTATTTAGATTTTCCCCTCGCTTTTCCCATCCTTTTTCCTGATCTAACAACAGTTAAGTACTTTTTAAGACGAAATCTTTTCTGTTGTGAAAGTTCATCATAGCTACTTTCTTTCCTAGCCCACATTACTGAGGCGATAAACTTTTCAACATCAGGGAAATACTCTCTTATTTCAACACCTGCCTTTCCTTTTGTCTTATCCAGAAAGGAATTAATCTGCTCAAGGGGATATAAATCTTCTACAGCCTCCTTAAACTCCTCAGACCACTTCTCATCATCTCTCATTCCATCATCAGTGAACTGTGATAAACTTTCAGTCTCATCAGCCATATTTTCCTCAGAAACACCTTTCTGTACAATATCATCATCAGCATCACTCTGATCTTCTTCATCATCATCATCACTCACATCCTTATCAGGTAAATAAACACATCCAGATTTCTCCACGCAGCTAGCATTCTCATTTAGCTCACTCACCTCCTCCTGTTGCTCGTCTACTCCCTCTGTAGCTTCTTTGTCCTGCTCCTCGGTTCTTTCTGTGTTATTTACCGGTACTTGATTAACTCCATCATTTCCTTCACCACGAGATGTAGAAGGCCGCTGTTCATCTCTATGTGGACACGTTAAGCGCTTATGGCCCAAATCGCCACATTCAAAACACTTTAAACTCACCGTACTCGCATAGACCATAAAAGAGTTCTCTCCGTGAATAACACGGAAAGAAGCTTCCAAGGTCCTCTCCGGCGAACTGAGAAACATATAAACATGTCGTCTGAAAGACAGAACGTGCTTTAGTGCGGCGTCCTTGCATCCGAGTGGGACTGCTTTTACAGGGCTTGCTATCTTACCAAATCTCAGTAACTCTTTTACGATAGCTTCATTAGATATGAAAGGGGGGGCATTGGAAACTATTACTTTAGTTGCTGGAGCCGATAGCGGGGTTACCGGAACAAAAGTTTCCTTCACCCATATACCGCTTACACTCAAATCATTAACGAGTAATTCAGTTTTCAAAAACACGACTATCGCTTTATTCATCCGTGACGCTGAGACGATGTTTTCAAAACCAAGTTTCTGACCGATAACTAGGAGTAAATCCTCCACTGTCACTCCAGCCTCAGGCACACACCTGCAGCCGTTTCGGAGTGACAGAGGTGGTGTTCCCTGCGCGTGAGTAGTCGCCATCCCGGCGACTACAAACCGCACACACACGAAAAAACCTTTCTTCCTTTACTGATTAAATTTTTAAAATTACAGCGAGGGGAAAAAGTAAATAAATACATAAAACAGAAAGGCAACACCGAAAACACCACAATCACTCTCAACAACGCTCTCAACACGCGCTCAGCACCTCCACAAACTCCCAGCATGCACCAGAGAGAGAGAGAGAGAGAGAGAGAGAGAGAGAGAGAGAGAGAGAGAGAGAGAGAGAGAGAGAGAGAGAGAGAGAGAGAGAGAGAGAGAGAGAGAGAGAGAGAGAGAGAGAGAGGGAGAGAGAGAGAGAGAGAGAGAGAGAGAGAGGGAGAGTTTTGAGTTTTTAACAACAACTTTTATTTCTCAGAGCTTCACACTGTAATTGTTACATTCTAATCACATTCTTGTCACATATTATTCTTTCTTCCGTATCCTAATACTTATTGCAACACCAAATCAAAAAACAACATTCCATCCACAACTGTGCAAATAGCTTCATTGTATCCCCACCTTTGCAAAAAACCTTCATAATCATTAACCAGCTTATAAAACTTAAAATCAATCAGAACCTGACTTTTCACCAAATTTTAAAAACAGTCTCAACTTTCTGCCCCACTAAACCTTCTAGTTTTTTCTTCCTTGAAATATATATAGCTCTTTTAGCTTGTCCAATCAAGAAATTTAGCAATTGACATTTACTCTTTTGTGTCGCTCTATAACATGGACCAAGAATGAAATTCTGAATGGAGAAATTGTCACCAAAATTAAAAAACATTAACTTCAGTATACTAAACAAATTCGTTAATCTTAAACATTCTAAAAAGCAGTGAAAAATCGTTTCCCTTATTTTACAGAAAGGACATTCATCAGACACGTTAGAATTGATAACACTCACAAATGCATTAACAGCAACTGTGCCGTGCAATATTTTCCATTGAAGATCACCAGTGTGCTTTTCTAATGGTGGTTTATAAAGAATTCTCCATACAGGTTTAACATCATCTTCCAACCCCAGTTTTTCTCTCCACACTGTATCTTTTCGTTCTTTAAGAATTGTTTTGTTTAAGATCTTTACACAGCATTTATATAACACTTTACTTTGAACATCTTGAAAATTCAAATTCTCCAGACCCTCCAAATCCAAAAAAACCCCGCTTAAACCCTTTAAATCAGGAGTAATTAAAATTGTTGGAAAAGGATCTGAAGTAGTATAAACCACTTTTCCATCATAATATTCTTTCAACACCCTTTTTTCTTCTACTGTCAACCTTTGCAATAATAACTCTAACACTTTACCAACTTGTCGTACAGAATGAATTCCCAAATGAGAAACCACAGCTTGAGAATTACATAGCTCAGGACCACCAATGTCCATTAAATGATGTAACTTTAATGTTTTGGATGAACACAGTATTTGAGATAGTCCTGGTGTGGCTTCACAAGCCACATCCAACCTCGCTCCATGAACAAGAGGTTCCTCAAGCAGCCAGTACAGAGATGTTGTGTTTTGCCTCTGTTTTTTAAAAAAGTGCCAGACATTAAAAAGTCCTTTGTAGAATTGAATCGACGTATTAATCTGTAGTTTGCCAAAGTCTGTTAAAAAGAGTCCTGAGTTCAAATTCAATCCACTCACTTGATTAAGGATTATATCAGCTAGTTTCCTCCAGACCACATTCTCTGGTCCCGTCAAATATCTCTGTAGAAACAACAATCGAAACGTCGCTCTTCTGCTGGCCAGATGTATGAGTCCTTGTCCGCCCTTCTCCGTGGGGAGAAACAGTACGCTCTGGGCAATCCAGTGGAATCCACTCCAGAAAAAGTCTACTATGATGGCTTGTAGTTTTGCCAAAAGCCCAATAGGAGGATCAATACAAGTCAATCGATGCCATAACATTGATGCAACCAAATTGTTAATGACTATAACTCTCCCTCTAAAAGACATCTTCGGCAAAAGCCACTTCCATTTTTCTAACTTCCCTTTTACTTTTTCTAAAATACCTTCCCAATTTTTCTGTAACATAGCATCATTCCCAAGATAAACTCCCAGATACTTAATTCCATCATTTCTCCAGGACAGGCCTCCTGGTAAACTAGGAGGATCACCATCCCATTCACCACAAACCAATGCCTCACTTTTAGACCAGTTTACTTTGGCTGAAGAAATAATGCCAAAATCATCAATAATTTTCTTTAACATCAGTATATCCTTTTGATCTTTAACCATAACAATAATATCATCAGCATAAGCTGATAATTTAACTTTTAGGGAGGGAGAGAGAGGGAGAGAGAGAGAGAGGGAGGGAGGGAGAGAGAGAGAGAGAGAGAGGGAGAGAGAGAGCGAGGGGGGGGGGAGAGAGAGAGAGAGAGAGAGAGAGAGAGAGAGAGAGAGAGAGAGAATTTATTACAATTAAACTACTTACAATTTTTCACATGAACCATTTTTTCAACAAATCAACATTTACCAATTTACATTTACCTTTTATACCACAAAGAAACACAAAATAAAACAAAAAAACTTTCTACATTAGCAGAAGAGAAAATTTATTTTTTCCATCAATAACAGCACAGAGCCTCATTCTTACACCATTTCATTTCAAATGCGATAACGTCATCATGGACCTATAAAAACCCAAATCAATGAGTATTCTGGATTTAACTGTGGCTAAAAACAGAATATTAATATCTTGATCTGCACCCATTTCTATCTTATTTTTTCTACTCATGTAGATTGCCAGCTTTGCTTGACCTATAAGAAAATGTAAACACTGACAAATAAACCTATTTCTTCTAACGTATTTAAAACCAACAATAAATACGTCTACAGAAAGAGATTCAGTAAAACTATAAAATAAATTAAGTAATAAACTAAACAACCTTTTCAGTCTAAAACAATCCATATAAGCATGAAAAACAGTTTCTCTCTTTAAACAAAAAGGGCATTATAGCGACATCAGGGTTTAGACCTGAAATAAAAGCATTAACTGCTATTGCACCATGTAAAAGTCTCCATTGTATGTCCCCAACTCTTTTACTTAAAGGTGGCAGTGATCTCCATTCTGGTTTATCATCATCACATAGTTTTAAAACATTACGCCATGGTGTATCAACCCTCTTATCAAGCACTTTTTTGTTAAAAACAAGAACACAAGCTTTATAAAAAAAATTACCAGTACTTGATTTATTTTTTTTATTTCCAGAGCTTAAAAACATTCCTGAAACATCATCTAACACAGGAAAAATTAAAAACTCGGATAATACATCTTTTTCATTAGAAACTTTCTTTTTTTTTCCACAGTAATCTGATAAAAGTTTCAGTTCATCAGAAGTGAGTCTTTGTTTCCATTTTTCTAATATACAAAAAACAAATCGTCTAGACTTAATTTTCAGACTCAAAGCAACTTCTTCCATGTTCCCAAAGTCTGGCCCTGTCAAGTTAACTAGACTCCCCATTGTACATATTTTGGAAGCCACACGTGTTTCCGTGAGTCCAGGAATTGTACAGTCATTGTGTGTTAAGTCAAAGCGTGCTCCATATATTAGCGGCTCTTCAAGGAGCCAGTGAAGAGATTCAAAATGTCATTCTCTTTGTACTTTGAACATGTTCCAAACATTCCGATAAAAAATAGGCATTCCATTGAGGTTCAGTTTTGACAAGTCCATAAAGCAAAGATTTCTGTCCATTTTCAAATTTCCAAGATTTTGTAGTATTTTACATGCAACTACTTTCCAGCTTGAAATGACTGAACCATTAAGAAGTCTCTGCAAAAACTGTAAACTAAAAGCTGCTGCTCTACTTTGAAGATGTACCAATCCTTGTCCTCCTTCTTCTTTAGGTAAAAACAAAACACTCTGAGGAACCCAGTGTAACTTGTCCCAGAAAAAAAATCAACTAAAATGTCTTGAATCTCTGCTAAGAGACGCAAAGGAGGATCAATGCAGGTTAACTTATGCCATAAAGAGGAAGCTACTAAATTATGTATAACTAAAGTTCGACCTCTATATGACATATTTGGGATTAACCACTTCCATTTGTCGAGTCGACCTTTAACTTTTTCAAGAGTTCCTTCCCAATTTTTTTGCACAGTTGCTTCATCTCCTAAAAAAACCCCAAATATTGAAAGCCTCCTTTCTTCCATACTAAGCCAGGAGGAAGGGGAAAAGAACCATTTTTCCAATCCCCTATTAGTATTGCTTCACTTTTTTCTAAATTAATTTTAGCAGAAGACAGTTTTTTAAAATCTTCAAGTACACTCATTAAAACCTGTACATCACTCTGTTGACTAACAAACACTAAAACATCAGCAGCATATGCAGAGACTCTTATACTTTTTCCGAAATTAGGCAAATTAAAACCTTGTACATTTTTTCTCAATTGTTGTAGCAGAGGTTCTATTGCTAGCGAATATAGCATCCCTGCCTCACTCCTCTAAACACTTTAAACGGAGTGCATATTAAGCCACCATTAATTTTGAGTACGCTCTCAACATCACTGTACAAAACTTTAATTTTATCTATAAAACTTTCACTAAAACCAAAAGCTTTTAACGTTTCCCTTAAAGGTGCATTGCGCAACATTTCATGTTAAAAATACCCGTTTTTCTAACCCATACATGCTTAAACAATTGCCTGATGGGCTGAATGAGCCCTTCTATGATCACTGCGATTGCCTCTATAATCCTGTACAGTAAAATAAATAAGAGGGATTCGGGTCGGAATCGACTGGGCGTGACGTCATGCGCGTTCATGCTCACCTGGCTATGTCTGGCAGGTTTGTGTATTCGCCGCCATTATCCGCATCAGCGAAGACAACTCAAGCGACTTTTGCAAAAGTAGAAGATGGATTCAAAGAGACCGGCTTCTAGTTCATCCCAAACCCCAACGCAAACTCCACATAACCGCGTGCACAACTCTGGTTGCAGTTTCGCGTGTCGCCAGAAGGGGGCATAGTTCTGCAAAAACTCAGAGACTTGCGCAATGCACCTTTAAGTGTGTGTGTTCAACTCTGTCGAAAGCTTTTTCTTGGTCGAGCGAAATCAATCCAATATCACTATTTGATAACTTAGAGACATCATCATACATATCCCTAATGAGGGAAATATTATCAAAAATTGAAGTTTGGTCTGGATGGATCACCTTATTCATAATTATTGACAATCTATTTGCTAAAATCTTTGAAAGAAGTTTATAGTCACTACACAGAAGCGAAACAGGTCTCCAGTTTTTGATCTCTGTGAGATCTCCTTTTTTGGGAAGGAAGGGTCAGGACTGCTCTCCGGCAACTCAAAGGTAGAAGACCTTCGTCCAGACTACCACTGAGTACCTCTAAGAGATCTTCTCCTAAAACTTCCCAAACACATTTATAGAAGTCTATTGGTATGCCATCAATTCTGGATTCCATGCTCTGAACGGCCTTATGCAGTTCTCCCAGGCTAAGCGCACCTGAAATCTCTGCATTAGCTTCATCAGACACCTTTGGTAAATCCTCAGAGAAGACGCTCTCATCGATATTGCCTGATCCTAGTTCACTTCTGTACAGTTTCTCATAAAAACCAATTGCCCTCCTTCTAATCACTACAGGATTGGACAACAGAATTCATTCCTCAGATCGCAAAGCGTGAATCTTTTTTGCCCATTTTTCCTTTCAAGGTTAAAACAATACTTTGAAGGTGCATCCATCTGATCAAGACTTATAAATCTTGACCGGACCAAAGCCCCCTGTGTTTTAACCCCTAATAATTCTGCCAATTGATTCTTTTTTTTTAGAAAGAATTTTCAAATAACTTTGTTGTTTTGTTGATTCTGCCAATTCCTGTATCTTAATTATGTCATTCTCTAAGTCTTTCATGGACTGCTTTAAAACTCTGGTGCTGTTGTGAGCATTCTGCTGACAATACTGTTTCATTTGTCCTTTGCCAAAATCCCACCATTTTTGTATTGATTGAAAAGATTTTTTTTTTTTTTTTCTGTAATCAGCCCAAAACTATTTAAAAGTGTGTATAAAATCCTTATTATCTAACAAAGTTAAATTAAAATGCCAATAAGCACTTTTAGGCTTGACAGAATTCAAAATAAAAGAAACTTGCACCATGCAATGATCTAAAAAAAAATGAATAAAAAAAATAAATAAAATAAAATGATCTGAAAAACCAATGGGAAAAATACCAACAATTTTTAAAAATACCAACATGATGCCTAAACACATCAAATCTATCCAATCTTGCCAGAGATAAGACATTATCACGTGCACGTGCCCAAGTATATTGTCTTTTATCCTCATGATAAAACTTCCACACGTCACTTTAACTCATGCTTATTTATTATTTGAATGAGACGTTTTCTCTATGGGGTTCAATATGATTTCTGTCACAATTACTCAAAATCTCCTCCCAGAAATAAATAATCATCATTAGAAACATCTTGTAAAACAGAACATAGTGTATCTAAAACCAACATCCTATCAGTTGTTGAGTTGGGGACGTACACACAAATAAAAACAAAATTATAATTCTCCATTTGTGCTGTCACTTTTAAAAGTCTACCCTTCAAAAACTCTTTAACTTGATATGAACTTGGATTAAAGGTTTTTGCAACTAATATTGCTACTCCTCCACCTAATGTGGTGTTGTGGCTGAAAAAAGATAAACCTTCCCATTCCTTCATCCAATCATTAACATTGTTCACGTCACTGTGCGTTTCCTGAATCAAAGTGACATCTATGTGTTTAGAAGTAAAAAATAGAAAATATATATAAGGAAAACACAAAAGAAAAAAACAAATACACGCGCTCAAAGCTCGAGCTCTCACACACACTCCACAAACGCCCACGCATGCGCAGAGAGAGAGAGAGAGAGAGAGAGAGGGAGAGAGAGAGAGAGAGAGATTTGACAGCTCTAGTTTATATTTATCCACATCTCTGAAAGGACTGCCACAATCAGAGAGCATCACACTGTATGGACAAGGAGTCGCTACTGATTTAAAAAGTCTGATTCAGAAATGAAAATGTTCCTTTTCAACTTTTGGCTTCTTGTCTTTGCATTTGAAATGAGCTTGAATGGTTTAGTCATTGTGAATCTACTACAGTACTTTTATCCTCTTTCAGGGGTGTTCAATCCTGCTCCTGCAGGGCCACTATCCAGAGTTTAGCTCTAACCCCACTTAAACACACCTGAACCCGAAGCTGGAGCTAAACAATGCAAGACACGACTGCTAATCTAGTGTTCTTCATCAGACCTGAGTACACTGGACACACACAGATGTTACACCTCAGTCGCTGTGCACTGAAAAAACTATTGCTGAAACTTTTGTATATAAATATAACAACGACATGTGTAAAAGCTGAATATCAGGGATTATTTACTCACTATTTCATGACTAACATCTGAAAGATAAACCTACCAGTAGATCTGATGCATCATAAACTTTGTTCACACTGCAGTTTTTTCCACTCTTGGGAAAGCTGGTCTTTTCTTCCTCCAGCTTCTGCTTATACGGCTGCTTGGCACTCCAGTGTGGACATGCTCTGCTACTCCAGGTTTTGTACTGCATATGTAGCAATCCTTTAGAGTAGGCATCTGTAGAAAGAAACATAAATGATATGTGTTATGAGGGGATAATAAATATTGTTGACAAGAGTCACAGTCTCCAAACATATCATCACCACAGTGGCCTAACTCTCAACACATTTACAGACACTGAAGCAGTATAATGCCACTCAGAACCTGGCTTTACAACTTGTTTTATCAACTTAAAGTCGACATGAAATCAAGATGTGCCCTATTTACTTTGCTGGCGCATATTACTAGTCTTGTGGTGAACAATTAATCTGTGCAAGTTAATACACAGGAAAAAACATGTGTTTGCCGTGGTAATCTTTAATCAAAGTCTGAAAAGTTTCTTCCGGTCTGGAATGGCGTTCCTTCTCTGATGACGTCATACACTGTTAGACATCATTATCGTATTTCTGCGGTAACTTACTGGCAGCACTATTGCCCCGTAAGATCCCCTTTACAGTAGCTTACCTGTCAATGTGTTTTACGGTATGATGCTCTTGCCGCAATTTCATTTTACAGTATTATGCCCATTTTACACTATTTTATTGTTTATATTTTACATAAATGCTATTGAGTTTAATAAATTCCCCAAAAGTGGCTTGAGTCCATCATCAGCATATTCTTCATTCACTCTCACAATCAATTACATCCATTTTATTTATTTATTGTGATGCAACAGTTTTATTCATATAGCACATGTCATACACTTTGGCACTTAAAAGTGCTTTACACAGTGAGGAATTAAAATAATCACAAAATAAAAGCAAGGAAAATTAAAGTGCCCCTATTTGGATTTTTGAGAATGGCCTTTCATGCAGTGTGTAACAGCTCTAAGGCCTCATTTACAAGTGAAATGTGACCCAATTCAGATGTTTTGCTCATATGTGACGCAGATCGGATGTGTTTATGAACGTGTAAACAGGAAAAAAACGCATGCATTCGGATATTTCGAGATCGGTTTCAGGCCTCATTTATATGTGGAAATAAATCAGATATAAATCATATATGTGCCAATGCGACTGTCATGGGCCTCGTTCACACTGCAGGTCTTGATGCCCATTTCTGATTTGTTGCCTACACTCTAAAAAGAGATGTGTTGTAAAACAACACACAGCATGTGTTGATGGTATTTTGACACATGTTGTGTTGATTTTTAACACTAAAAATTATATGTGAGCTATAATGCAAACAAGTTTAGCTAAAAACTGAATATTATGAATTTTTCTAATTTCTAATTTTTATTATCTAATTTCACATGCTGGATTAGACTCCTCTAGGAGCCATATTTGGCCCACAGGCTGTGTTTGACACGCTTGATTTAGATATTACAAGGGGTTAATGTAAGTCTTTGGATCTTCCAGAGCAACCATTTCTGACCACACTATTTCTGAATTCAAATCCATGCTCAAAACTCACCTATTTTCTGAATGTCATAATTCTTAAGTTTTTTTTTTTTTCTCTCTAAAGTTATATCTGTTTGTATTCTGCTGGTTGCCACCCCATCTATCTAATTTTCATTTACTGTACTTACACTCTCATCTACCTACTGTTGTTTTGTCTGCTGTCTTTGTCAATTGCCATTATTGTTGTTTGTTTATTGTAAAGCGTCCTTGAGCCCTGGAAAGGCGCTATATAAATAAAAATTATTATTATTATTATTAACCATTAACAGCCATGGTTTTGTATTTCTGTAGCTTTACTAACTTTTTTGTTGTAACTTTCTGTGCCTCATAGCCTGTACTTTTCCAACCACAGATAATGTACATTGCTCTCTTCAAAACAAGGGTGTACAGACAAGAATGCACTCAAAACGTGCGTACACCACCTCCTGAGCTGGCGTAGGATTTGAGCGTGCCGTACGCCAACGTCCATATTGATAAATCTCAAAGTCACCGTGGTTTTGGGTGTACGCCAGGTGTACGCTGGAAATTTGGTGTACGCACTTTTGATAAATGAGGGCCAATGTGTGTTAAAATGTAACTGGATAGCACTGGGTGGAGGGAAGTTTGTGTTTATGAAAATAATTATAGGTATATTTGATATGGTATCCCATAAAAAGCTCTACAATAAATAAAACAATACATTAAAATAAATAAATAAAATCTTAATTCATAAAAAACTTAACGGGTGTTTTTTGGCAGCCAATCGCATCATGCCTCTTTTTCAATGTCTTTTTCAATAACAAATCACTTGTTATTAATAACCAATTTATTATAACAAACGATTTATTTCTGTCAGACGTCCACAGAAGCTCTTATCGAGAATTACCAGGGTTTGTGTTGACGATTCATTGAGTGTTTCATTTGAAGTCACCAGAATCGTGATTAGTGTCAGCTTTATCTGTGCTCTTGAGCCTCGACTCGTTAACATTAGGTTTCTCTTTTTGCTGTATCTGTGTATTTATTATTATACACGTTTGAAACGGCAGAAAGAACCATGAGGAAAATGTCATCAGATGACAACATCATCATCATGTAGATTTGTTAAGCTTAGCAAGAGATTAATATCTGAAAGTTGAGTTATAAAAGGTTTAGCAAAATTAGCATACTGCAATTAGTTTACAGGATCTTACAGTCTACGCTCACTTATCCTATATTTCTTAAAAAATATGTGTTTTCAGAAAGTTTTAAGCTGCAGCAGAAACTAGTCACACACAGACATCAAGAATCAGCACATGAATCTCAACAATGGTGACAAACGAAAAGCTTCGTCGCAATGCATGCTGGGTGCCACTATAGTACAAAACTCATCCATGACTCCCAGCATGCATTGCAGTATGAAGCATTTCGTTTGTCACCATTGTTGAGATTCATGTGCTGATTCTTGATGTCTGTGTGTGACTAGTTTCTGCTGCAGCTTATAACTTACTGAAATTTCTTTTTTTTTAAGAAATATAGGCTATTCTGCAGTTTTGGATCGCATGATGTAGTTTCACAAGACCATTATAACTAACAGCACATAAATAAAATAAATGCACACCATCCATATACTCAAAAACTTGATCAGATCAGTACTTGATCAGAAGAAACATCTGATCATATTTTCTCTCGCCATTACAGATTATTTGATTAAAACACAGTTAAAGCAGCCAGAGAAGAACTAACACAAGAGTAAAGGGTCAAGAGCTCAAATAAAGGAGCCATTAATCACGATTCTGGTGACTTCAAATAAAACATTCAATGAAACATCAAACCTCTGCTAATTCTCAATAAGAGCTTGTCTATGTGTAGATTCATGATGTCTAAAACATCCAGGTAATAAAATGTTCAAGCAAACTCTTTATTAAACGTCACTGGACTCCATAAACACAAGTTACCAATACAGTGTTCATCCAAACACTCAGTTGTAAAAACACAGGGAGTAACTCTGGCAAATACACACCGACTACAGTCACATGATGTGACACATATCTGACACAAGTTGTGTAACTGTAACACATTAGTGTGTAAAAGGTTTCAACACACTTCTGTGTAAGAGGAATAACACATTAGTTGTGTTAAAGGTAATATAAAATGTGTAGTCCTTATAAACACAGAGATGTTAAGAATCGACACAGGTTGTGTGTTAAAATCTACACAACATGTGTTGTCCCTGAGCACACACACTACATGTGTTAAAATCTACACAACATGTGTTGTCCCTGAGCACACACACTACATGTGTTAAAACTGACACAACATGTGTTTGTCCCTGAGCACACACACTACATGTGTTAAAACTGACACAACATGTGTTGTCCCTGAGCACACACACTACATGTGTTAAAACTGACACAACATGTGTTGTCCCTGAGCACACACACTACATGTGTTAAAACTGACACAACATGTGTTGTCCCTGAGCACACACACTACATGTGTTAAAACTGACACAACATGTGTTGTCCCTGAGCACACTCACAACATGTGTCATTTTTAACACATCTCTTTTTAGAGTGTGTATCTGATTTTTTGGACCGTCCGTTTACACGTTCTTTCAATTGTGACCCATATCCGATTCATGTGTTTACACTCGCCATCCTATCTGAAACATCACGCATGCTTAAAGGGTTAAATTATCTTACACAGATGGACGAACGCAAAATATGCTTGATGCTAGCTCTGCGATACATGCGAAGTTCGCCAAACATCACCATGATTATGAGGCGGATCATTTCAGCCTGTGCATTTGCTTCAGTTATTGTGTGCGAGAGAGATCAGGACTGGCGGGCAGAGGTGGAAAGAGTACTGAAAATTTGTACTCAAGTACAAGTACTGTTACATTGCTGAAATAATACTCAATTACAAGTAAAAGTACTGGTGTCAAAAAAGTAATTAAGTAAAAGTACAAATTACTCTTCTCAAAAACTACTCAGAGTACTAGTTACTAATTACTTTTTAGCTGGCGATAGTTAATGCATTACCAATAAAAATATACAACCAAATCATAGATTTATGTAGAAAATAGCTACTTTTAACACATTTACCTTATTGTCGAAGGACATTAATTAGTGGATACTGGAATTTCTAACTTCAATATGACACCTTGAAATATGTCAATATTCAGTAGGCCTAGCCTATAATTTTTAATACCATCGGGAAAACTACTACATACTAAATATTTTAATATCTACATTTTTGTCCATCCATTTTGTCAAGGCAATCATTATTTTCAAGCATTGAAAAGCACAACACTCATTGTAACAGTAATCTATTTGAATGGAAAAGTTTAATTATCAAGCATCGCGTTAGTTCAGGCAGGTCACGTCAGCCAAGCCCGCATCAGCTGTTAGCCAGCTGTTCATGACGTGGTCCAATCCGGTGTCGACATCTATCTCAGCGGCACACTTAAATATCACACTCCTTCAGCATTTCCCTCATAGCTTGCTGCTCGCATCTTAACTCCCTCCTCCAACCCCAACTCCTCCTAACAAACCTTCATCTTTCTGATCACTTGTTCTCTTTACAGTGTATTTGGCAAATTTTTATTTTATATTGTATTTCACATGTAATTGCTCATTTCAACTCATGTTGAAAGTTCTGTTCTGTACCCCATGGGGGGTTTGCCTTGCTGCTCTCCCGTTCTATCCAGGCATAGCTGCATGGACAGGCGTGGGAGTTTTGCCCAGAACAGATCCATACCGCCAACACTAACTGTATGCTATTATCGCAATAAATCTATTTATCCATACTTGGCGAAGTAGTCCTGACTGAACAAGTCTTCTGAAGAGACACGTCCACTTTATAAGGTGAGATTTTAATTTAGGCTTTTGTTTACATATTTAAACATTGATCAATAACCATTACAATAATCTAATATTTACTCACTCAGTGTATTTGTCTTTACAATTGGGTAACGTGAACTGTTGCAATAGCTCACACACAGCACAAGGAAGCTTGATTTCAATTCAAACTGAATTTAATTTGCAAAAAGACTAGATTTTTCATAACTTTTGACAGCGTTTAATTCAAGAGCATGGAGAGATTGGAGCTGGAAGTCATTTGAGTCTGCAGTGAGAACCACTTGGAGAGATTCGCGATTACACATGATATGACACAGTCCGAGAGCGCACACTCAATATCCGAGTCCAGTTCATTCGTAGCCTATACATTTGAGAGCTCGCGTCCAGTTTTCTGCGATTACATGAATGTGCCCTCGCGTTATAATATTGTTTGTGACATTTGCCATTAAAATATGCCATAGAAACTTGCAGGTATTAATAAAATTATGCGTAATAGGCCTACCTGCAATCCCGCGCTGAGAGGAGGCGGGTGTGTCAAACTCGCTGTCGTTGAGATGAGAGAATGAGAACGCGCAGCTGGTATCGTATTGGTGTATAGGCCAAAATGAGTATTGACAGATATTTCAGTATTGATATGTAGTACTACTGACAGTACTACTATGTAGTTTGTTGTTCCAAACTTTCAGTCCAGCCATTAATCACTCTGAGCTCCTCGCCTCCTTCATGATCAGCTCTTCAAAACCTGCTGCGACTGCGGCGGCTTTCATTCAGTCCAAATATCAGGGGTTTTATTGGTCCGTTTACGATCGAATATTTTTATTGGCTACCGAAATGCCATTCAAAGATTTGAATATCAATTCAAATTGTACTCAGTAACGAAATGTGATTTTACAAGTAGCGAAGTAGATTACTTAGCTTAATATGTACTTGAGTACAAGTAAAATTACAGATTTAAAAATATACTCAAAAAAGTACAAGTACCCAAAAAAACGACTTAATTACAGTAACGTGAGTAGTTGTAATTCGTTACTTCCACCTCTGCTGGCGGGAGCATATTGTGGCGGGCTTTAACGAGAAGCAGTGGGTCTGAAATTTTAGGATGAGCAAGCCAACCTTTGATATGTTGTGTCAACGTTTGTCCACATTCCTCTCCTACGACGACATGTTTCGACAGGCCATCCGTCCCTTTGCAGAAGCGTTTCTCTCGCCATTAAACCGCGGAGACGCTGCCTAATGCCTCAGAAAATCTGAATATATTATGAGAGAATGAAACAGTTTTTAAAAAAAGATAAACTTCTCATCTGCCAATACACCGGTGTATCATATTTTTCACAACTCCCAGTTTTACTCTGAGATTTCCCCATGGTGATCACACTGTGTCTGTGGTGTTCTTGCGGCACGCCTAAGAAATCAACGTATCCAATAAACCCGATTTCCCCCTAAAACCGTACATGAGGAGCTCTAGGACTGACTCACGGGGTAACCTCGGGTTCACTGCCCCATCACTGCGCACCCCAAAGATTTGTCCGGAAGCTCTAGGAATGGAGTTGATCCAGTCCGCACCCCACAGAACCTCGAGTTTAATCACACGTCAGACTCACTACTTCACCACAGGCAGAGGTCATCAGCATGGCTTCATCTCTCAATCTCCCCAATTAAGTCATTTATGTTTGTCTCTTACCCAGTTCGCAGAGCCATTTGAGTTCAGTTTAGAAGCAAAAGGAGGAGGCAAAAAGAGAACTGAATTCATAACAAATCAGAGCAGGGATCATGACAATACGCAAAAAAAGCATGAAGCATGAAAAAACATCCCAGTTGGTCTTGACTGGCCTCATACCGGTAAACCACTGATGGCTGATCTGAGAAAAAAAAGAAAAAAACAGAGAAAATGTGTGAGAAATGGTCATGACTTTATTTAATCTAAATTTGTTCATGGACAGACGAGGAATCAACTTGAGCAACAGCAGTTATTACCAGTCGAGTTAGTTTAAATAGTACAGCTTTATTGCACATCCCTTGTTAGGGAACTCTATTAATTGCCTGAATGTACAATTACGTTAAAGCTACACTGAGTAACTTTATGGCCCTTCAAACTTAAATCTGAAACAGAAAGCTTCTGTAACATTACAAATGTTTTTACTGTCACTTTAGGTCAATTTAATGCATCCTTGCCGAATTAACCCTAAACCTGGCAATGTGATCTGGGTGTAACATAGTTTTTGTCGTCTTTTTTGGGGCGTAAGAATGATTTTTTCATCAAATCCTTTTATCATTTATCACAGCCTGGTCTGTCTTGAGTATGCTGGTCACATGATTGGTTTAAAGGGGTGGTTGATTGCGATTTCACTTTTTTCATTTTAAATAGTGTGTACTGTTGCTGCTGGTGTATGAACAGTATCTGCAAAGTTGCTGCGCTGAAAGTTCAACGTAAGCAGAGATATTGTCTTTTAAAAATCAGGAAGTTTAATGCCTACAAAAACGACTCGAATGGGGCTACAACGAGATACTTCCCGGGTTTTATACCTAACTAACCCACATCAACCCTCCCTCCGGAATATGCAAGAAAGGGGGCATGGTCATATTTCTGAGGCTTTGTCGAAGAGGAAGAGTTATAGTGGAGAGCTGTATAGTCATGCCGTCGAAAGTGTGTTATTTTCACCCAGCTGTCAGGACTTCTGTGTTCGGGCTTCTTACGGACGCTGAAGTTCGTCAACAATGGCTAAAATTTATATTTGATTATGTTCCTGAAAATTACAATCGTAATTTAGCTCTCTGTGCTGCGCATTTTAAGGAAGACAGCTTCCAGAATCTCCACGAATTCAATGCCGGATTCAACAAGAAACTGTTACTAAAACATGAAGCAGTTCCGACTTTAAAACCAGAGGCAGCAGTTGTTGGGCCACAATCTGTAAGTAAGACTTAATCATTTTAAATGTATTTGCATGTATAATTTCAGACGTAATGTTTTAGTTTTATCAAGGACGTAAACAAATGCCAGCGCTGGCTTTAGTAGCCACTTAGTTCGTGTGTCTATGACAAACGCGTACAAACATTTTGGACCTGAATTTGTAATTATGTACTAATTTTGCAAATGTAGCCTATTTTCCATGTATACTTTATGACGTAATTTTTCGATTTGATCAAGAACGTAAACCAACGCTGTTTATAGCCTAGTAGCCAGTTAGTTCGATGCTATTTTGTGTGTATAAGACAAACGTGTATAAAGTTCAAAAAATTATATGTAATCGATAAAACACTAACTTTAAAAAACGGTATTACTCAGTCGTGTATATTAAATGTTTAATCAGGAGAAAACCGTATCTCAAAAGCTAACAAGCAGCAGTAGCATTTTCAAGGAACAGAGTAGGCCTATCGAAATTCTTATATAATAATAGTAGAATAGAATAATAATAATAGAAAAATGTACCATTCAGAAAGGTTTTGTAAGAGCCGTGTTTGCGGAGGTTCTGCTTGACTCTCTTCGCTGCTGCTTTCTGGGTCTGATTCTGGCTCAAACTGATACGGCAGTACTGACAGCACTGTTGCCTTTGGCTTGCTCAGTTGGGGATATTTTGGGAATATTAATTTATTTGATCAATCAATAAATTCCACTAGAAACAAACCTTGTTGTATTATTTAAATTTAATACTGTGAAGCTGCTTTGATACAATTTGTATTGTGAAAAGCGCTATACAAATATACTTGACTTGACATGACACCGACCATTATTTACATTTGACCGGAGCACATGCAACTTTCACCCGTAAAGGTAATGCAGGGCTCGAAATTAACTTTTTTACTTGGTAGCACTGGTGCTCCCAACTTCAAAAAGTTAGGAGCACCAGCAAAAATTTAGGAGCACCCACCAAAAATTAAGGAGCAACACAACTACAAATTATATATTAACAAATTTTATTTCATCCTGTGGCCAAGATTCAAAATTTGGTCTTCTGGCTCTATATCATCTCACCCCGATGATATTGGCACATGATTTGTCATTTGACATAAATTTAGTGAAGGCAAGCTCTTCTTTGGCGATGGTGTATGCGGTGTTATATTCATAGACAGTATGGTTATATTTGACGTATCCTGCCGATTAAAAGCCTTAATAATTGAACCTGATTTGTTTGCCACACACCTGTCCCTGCATTTTTTGCTTGGCACTTGGCACTCTATTGCTATTAATATGCTGTATTAATCTTTGTTAATCTTAGTTAATAAAAATACAGCTGTTCATTAATGTTACTTCACAGTGCATTTAACTATGTAAAAAAAAATAAAAAAAAAGTACAACTGTGTTAACTAGAATTTAATAAGTGGAACATTATTGTAAAGTGGTACCGATTTGTTATACACCGATTCAGACGTCTCGTGAGTGTGTTGGACAGATCAGTTGTTCATTAAAGTGAATCGGTTCAAATGAGTCATTAGTTCGCGAATCGGAGTGTCATTAGTGGAAGTGTAGCATACGGCAAGCGTTGTGTGATTATCCCGGTAGTTTATTTTTTAGCACAATTCACACTCCACGGTAATTTAGGAGAAAAAAAAATCTCCGAATGCTCCACGTGAAACTTCGGTCTTCCGCCCTTTTTCTATCGTGTCAAATGATTTTGATTAATATGCGCGAGGGAGAGAGAGCAAGACAGCGCTCGTGTTGTTTGAAGACGTGAGAGTGCGCGCGCGCGGCCGGGGCTTTCTCTCGTCAAGCGCAGCAGTCACTCACGCACCGATCAAAGGCTTTGGCGGCCGCCAAAAAAAATCAATGCAGGAAAAACCGCTGGATTGGTTATATAACGTTGGATAGAATGACGGTCCGGCCATCGCGTATCAGCGCACATAAGGTACACACTGTGAAGTAATTTGCAAACGTTTTTTAGAGAAATGAAAACAGGTCGCACCACAACCATTATTTGCACTCGCACAAATGCTCCCAAATATATTTTTAGGTCGCACAGATTAAATTTCAGGAGCATATGCGACCAAAATGGTCGCAATTTCGAGCCTTGGGCGTGAAGTTTCCGACAACGTGCACTACGCAGTTTAGCCAATTACAACACACCGGCCCAACTAACCAATCTGAGCCCATTGCCTGTTTCTGAGGGAGTGGTTTCATAGAATTAGGAAGTCAACCGGTCGTTCAAATGACAGAGGAGAAAGCGGCTTACAATAAAGGTGAAATTTATGAAAAATAAGGCTTAAAAAAAACAAAACAAACATGAAGACATGCTATATTGCATCCCATAAACACAATCATGCAAAGAAAAAAAGCAGTAAACCACCCCTTTAAAAAAAATTGTGATTAATTAGTCAGCCTGACCTAAATCCAACATGGCTGCCAGTGGTGCAGGACATTCAGATTTTGAGATAAGTAAATATATATTAAACTTACTTTCCTTTTGAAAAAATAATACTAACACTGCTAACATTAATTATGAACATTGTCTTAATGTGCTGAAAAATAATATTTATAAAAATGTTGTTCACGTTGTTAGTTAGCACGTTTTGAAATATATGTTACACCTGAGTCACATTGCCACTTTTGGGTATAAAAAAGGGATTAACTTTGTATTCATTTTTGTAACAATCTTTGTATTCTGAGGTTGTTGTTTTTTTTTTTTGTACAAATTGTAAAATGTACGGGTTAAACTGATACAGCCTGTCTGTCTTGAGTATGCTGGTCACATGATTTGCTTCAAGTTATCTGTGATCAATAAGTCAGCCTGACCTAAATCCAACATTTTTTACCATGTTACCAATTTTTTTTTAACCTTTTTTATGGTAACGCAAGGTCCGATTTCAAAACGGTTTTCACAGGCTGAATCTTGAGTTTGTAAGCTTTCCAATGATATAATATGTCAACATTATATGAGTTGATGTATAGGATATAATTGTTTTAAACATGCAATGGCAGTTACAGTTATAGATTTGGTCCTTTTTTAATACCCTAAACAGGCAATGTGATCTGGGACTCACAACTCATAAAGTCCAAAATACATAACACTTTTCAAAAATTCTTTTGGATATGATTTAATTAAGTCCAGATGATATAAAAAATGACATGAAATTATTTGTTGCTTATCATTTTCTACTCTTGCCTGTTTAAGGGTTAAAGTATTAATTTCACTCAACAACCAAATAAATAAATAAATAAATAAATACTGCCTGAACAGAAGTGCTTCTCTCTCAGATAAATGCTGTTCTTCTGAACTTTCTATTCAAAGAATCCTGAAAAAAAAGTGCACAACTGAAAATAATCAGAAATGTTTCTTGATTCTCACAAGTGCTCCTAAAAAGAAATGTAAGTGTAGAGGCCCTGCAAGTTATGCATTACAATATGTTAATCACATAATGCATCTGATAGTTAGTCAAAACATACTTACAAAGCCACAGATGCTCAGTGCTGAGGCTCTTAAAGGAGCTGTGGGCTGTAGTTAGCTCCTGTTGACACTGGGAAAAGAGACAAATAGAAGAAACATTATTATTCTGACTAGCCGGGCCTGGGTCAGAGAGAGAGCCTTTGAGGAAACGCGCTAGGCCTATCTTACCTCAAAACGCCACACATTAACTGACGAGTAAAATATGCCATACCTGGTCGTAAAAAAGACGGAAAACCATTGTTTGTGTAGATATTAGATTGGGTCCATCTGCTGGAAAAGGCAGTCAGTCAATTTTATGCCATTTAATGGGATATGAAAGCGGCAGTTTCGAGGAAAACTAAGTAAAGTAAAATTAAGTAAAGTTCCTTTAGACTGTCCTGTGAGCTGTTATTAAAAGCCTATTCGATTTTATTATTTACTTTCTTCATAAATGTAGCTATATTTAAGTGATATTGGTAATGGTTTACTTTGTAAAAGTAACTTATAAAATTAATTTGTTCAGTAAAAAGTACTTGCCTCAGAAAAACCATAGAAACCCCCAGCTGGAGTCTAGCGATGGCGATCCACTCTCTCTCTGCAGGGACGCCCGTTATGAGTGCGCGCTCTCGACACGTGACGTCACACAAACCTCTGCTTGTTGCACGCGAGCAACAATTTAAATTTTGTGAGGTGTAAGCAAAGTTTACATATATATAAGCTGAAAAATTAGTTGTTTTCACTGCTTTCAAGCGAGTTTAGTCAACAAATTCACACAAATAATACATACAAACGTCCCTGACACCTTTATTACGTGTAATTGACACGCTTCTGTTGAATATTTACTTTATAGAAATGGTTTTGTGTCTTCGAAAAAGTCCGTTAGCATCTCAACCATTTTCAGAAGAGGTAAGTTAGGCCTATGTTAAGGCTAATAGACTGGAGCTCTTGTTTATGAAAGTTTGGGGTTTTAACCACATCCTTGTGTAGATAACAGTTTTTGTTTTGTTTTGCTGGTAATTTGTCAATGGGTGATTGGAAGTAAGCTAATTTATTTAACCTAAAAGAATGCACTGCACTGTTAATCAGTGACGAAACTTACAAATAGTGATTTAAAAAAAAGTGATTTCAGGAGCAACAGGAAAAAAACCTCTACAACAAAGGGCGAATTATTGTTTAATCATGATATTAATTTCATATGTATCTATTTATATTAATATATAATTAATTATTATATTAATTAATATATTATCTTAAGAAATATATCTTATATCTTATATATATATACAGTATGTGTGTGTGTATATATATATATATATATATATATATATATATATATATTATTCTTTCTCTTTTCTGCAGTTCACCTCTGCTGTAGCTTGGTTTCTTGTAATAAACCCTATTGTAAATCCTATGTAACATTGTTGGATCTGTGAAATTGCATGATATGTTCTAGATCATCATGCTGAAGGCCTGCACCCCCTGTCCAAGAAAATCTCTACGGCTATGAACCATATGACTAGTAAGCAAAACCACCTCAAACATACAGTGCACTACTGTTCAAAAGTTTGGGGTCTGTAAGATTTATGCTTTTGAAAGAAGTCTCACATTCTAAAATCATTAACCCCAGGTTTCTTCGTGTGATTGTCCTTGAGAAGCCCGTAGGCTAAATAATAGGCGACAAATATAATGGTATAATGGTCGTAGTTATAATAATTTATATAACTATTATGATAACAGGATATATTGGTATATTTTATTTTATTTCTCTAGGTCTGTTTTGCGCTATGTTGGCCAGTGAGACAGACACCATACTGTCCAACTCAGGGGTATTTATTCATTTGTATGTATTTTTTACTGATAAATACTGAAATTCTTTTTACTTTTAAATGCTAAACGTGGTTCAGGCACGCAAGTTATTTTTCACAGATATCTGGCCAGCTTACTCATGGCTCATACTCTTAGCCTTTAAAATGTTTGAATTGATATCCCCAATGCAATATCAGCGGGTAAAGATATCATTAGTGTTCTTAAACTTATGGCTGTGCTCTTGTTATCAGATGAGATATAATCCCTAGCGTTTGGCCCTATGATTCTTCAGTACAAGATCTTGATGCCATCCACACTCAGTAGATGAAGAAGGTGAGTTTCACAATAGCTGCCACTATCACAAATCAAGAGACCGAACACAACAGGCTTTCATGCATATGAACACACCCATGTAGGCATGGGTACTGAAACCCAGTATTAAATGGGCCCTGGGGCCAAATTATGGAAGACCGCAGTATCGATAAGCTTGGACGTTATCAGTTCTGCTGACGGTACTGAAGAAATTACACGCACTATTTATTAAATACATTGTCGTGCTAATTGTATCTCACCAGCTGTTTCTATATGCGATAGGGGTGATTGCATTGGAGTTTTTCCCTCTTTTGCACTTCGCTTTAGGCGGTGCCGCGGTAGCCTACCTGAGAAAACGTTTTGGAAAAGACGGGTTATGGACCCAACCAACCCTATAGGAGGGGAGGGGAGAACTCACTCACATGGTACAACCCATGCAGAGGCTGCGCGCTGTGGTGTCAGAATGCAGAACGTGTGTAGCCTAATGTAACTAACGTGACAAATGTGAGAAAAAAAGTAACATTTCTGATTATTATCACAGTTGAAAGTGGTTGTGCTGCTTAATGAAGTGTGGAAATTGACCTTGCCTGCTATAAAAGTTTAACATTTCTTAAATCATAGTGATTGCAAACTTTTGTCATACACACATACAAACAATTTCCACACTTCATTAAGCAGCACAACCACTTTCAACTGTGATAATAATCAGAAATGTTTCTTGAGCAGCAAATCAGTATTAGAATGATTTCTGAAGGGTCATGTGACACTGAAATCTAGAGTAAAATGAGCTCTGCCATCACAATATTTTTTTTTTTAAACATTAAAATAGAAAACAGTTGATAAAAATATATGTCACAATATTACTGCTTTTCAGAAATATGTAGTCTTGGTACCTTACCTAAGAACCTTACTAATACCAAACTCTTGAACAGTGTATATATTATTATATCAAAACCAGCACAAGCACGCCTTGCAATCAAACCATTAAAAATAATATTGTTACATTATTTTGCCAGTATGTTTGTAAATATTTTTTTAGAACATCAAATTGGTGGCTTATTATATTCCGTAAAATAATGTTAAGTGTTTTTTTGTTTCTCATTTACAGTAACCTAGTTGTATCAAATGTAATTTATCCACTTTTGTCCATACAATTCTGTTTAATCCAAATTGTACGTATGTATTAAAGCAACACATTCATGCTTGAGTTTGGTCTTAAATGATTTGGCTTAAGAATTTAAGAACAATCACACCAGGATATATTATATATATTTAACAAAAGTGTTAGCCCACAGATACATTTATGAGGGTTTATTTTATTTATTGCAATCAACAAATGATAACAATTAGTAAAAGCCACAGTTTTAAAGCTTCGCAAGGTGCAATTTATAGGACGAGTTGAAGTTTTCTGTAGCTACTGTACACTCTCCTAAAGGATTATTAGGAGCACCATACTAATACTGTGTTTGACCCCCTTTCGCCATCAGAACTGCCTTAATTCTACGTGGCATTGATTCAACAAGGTGCTGAAAGCATTCTTTAGAAATGTTGGCCCATATTGATAGGATAACATCTTGCAGTTGATGGAGATTTGTGGGATGCACATCCAGGGCACGAAGCTCCCGTTCCACCACATCCCAAAGATGCTCTATTGGGTTGAGATCTGGTGACTGTGGGGGCCATTTTAGTACAGTGAACTCATTGTCATGTTCAAGAAACCAATTTGAGATGATTCGAGCTTTGTGACATGGTGCATTATCCTGCTGGAAGTAGCCATCAGAGGATGGGTACATGGTGGTCATAAAGGGATGGACATGGTCAGAAACAATGCTCAGGTAGGCCGTGGCATTTAAACGATGCCCAATTGGCACTAAGGGGCCTAAAGTGTGCCAAGAAAACATCCCCCACACCATTACACCACCACCACCAGCCTGCACAGTGGTAACAAGGCATGATGGATCCATGTTCTCATTCTGTTAACGCCAAATTCTGACTCTACCATCTGAATGTCTCAACAGAAATCGAGACTCATCAGACCAGGCAACATTTTTCCAGTCTTCAACTGTCCAATTTTGGTGAGCTCGTGCAAATTGTAGCCTCTTTTTCCTATTTGTAGTGGAGGTGAGTGGTACCCGGTGGGGTCTTCTGCTGTTGTAGCCCATCCGCCTCAAGGTTGTGCGTGTTGTGGCTTCACAAATGCTTTGCTGCATACCTCGGTTGTAACGAGTGGTTATTTCAGTCAAAGTTGCTCTTCTATCAGCTTGAATCAGTCGGCCCATTCTCCTCTGACCTCTAGCATCAACAAGGCATTTTCGCCCACAGGACTGCCGCATACTGGATGTTTTTCCCTTTTCACACCATTCTTTGTAAACCCTAGAAATGGTTGTGCGTGAAAATCCCAGTAACTGAGCAGATTGTGAAATACTCAGACCGGCCCGTCTGGCACCAACAACCATGCCACGCTCAAAATTGCTTAAATCACCTTTCTTTCCCATTCTGACATTCAGTTTGGAGTTCAGGAGATTGTCTTGACCAGGACCACACCCCTAAATGCATTGAAGCAACTGCCATGTGATTGGTTGATTAGATAATTGCATTAATGAGAAATTGAACAGGTGTTCCTAATAATCCTTTAGCTGAGTGTATATAGGCCTACACGAAGTGAATGCCAGCAATCATTCAGTCAGTGACGAATTAATAAAAACATTATGAATTTAACAAAACGATACACAATTGTAGTTTAAGTTCGCGCTGAAACTATATTTACCTTTTTTGAAATAATCCATTAAACCTGCTGAGAAACGAGGAGCGTGAACTAGAATGAGCAGTTCCACGCACATGCCTGGGAAACTCATGAATATTCATGTAGGCTCCGCCCACTGCCTCTACAGATGCACAACTCACTTTTGCCCCACATTTCACGGTGCACTTGGTGCAAAAGGGAGAGCGTGCGAAACTTGTCACTTGAAAGCGAAAAACAGTGTTTGAGATTCGTCGCAGCAGATTCAAGCAGCTGTAGTTATGCACTTGTGTTTGTGCTAGAAAAATATACAAGACATTTGTGAGAAAATATTCTACAAGTGTGCAACTCTCATTGGCTGAATTCACATACTGATGTGCAGATGAGCAAAATTTCTCTGTGACTTCACATTTTTTGATGCAGGTGTGTAAATGCGTTTTGCACCATATTCACTGCAGCAACTGCAGCAAAAATGTGAGCGTATGAGTTTCTTAATTTGTGATTTGTAGAATAGGATTTGTGCACCTGCAATGAAGAATTTGAGAAGGTGTAACTGTTGTGTTGTGTTTGTGGAAGATAAAAAAAAGTCTACAAGTTTGCAACTCTTAAAACATTTCTCTCTGTGACTTCAAATTTACTGATACACATGTGTGGCTATTCTCTACAACTACAGATTTCACTGTCACAGGCGTTCAGTAGTTTTGCACCAAAAATACCTCCATAGATAGCACTCCTTTCACTGGTGACTTTGTGTGTGAGGCCACATAAATGTTACAACGCTGTCATTAAGTTGAAGTTATCACATTATAAAGTACAGTACTCGCTCCAGCCCTGCTCACTCGCTCTGTTTGGTTTCATTACAGTGTGCTGCTTAGCACTGGGAGCTCCCTCTGCTGTCCATAAGGTGCCTCTGCGCACCAGCCATTTCAAACCCAGCCTCCAGTATTTGGGCCACGCCTCCTTATTTGCATACACTCCTCAATCCTCAAATGCCCAATCCTAAATCCTAAATGGCTAAATGATTAAATGCCCAATCCTAAATACCAAATTCCCAATCCTAAATCCCTAAATGCCCAATACTAAATCGCTAAATGACCAAATGCCCAATCCTAAATACCAAATGCCCTATCCTAAATACAAAATGCCCAATCCTAAATACCAAATGCCCAATCCTAAATACCAAATTCATTTTCGACTTAGACTTTTAGTTTTCGACTTAGACTTTTAGTTTCAAATTTAGACTTTTAGTTTTCGTTTAAGACTTTTAGTTTTAGACTTTTAGTTTTAAATCTGACCCAATAATCCCTCCATACGGGTCTGCGTCTCTTCGTCAAACAGAAAGTGTCTGCGATCAGCGCTCGCTTTCTGCTCGTTTCTCACTGTTTACAGAGATTAGGGCTGGGCGATATGGCCTAAAAAAAAAAATCCCCGATTTTTTCACAAAAAATCCGATTTACGATTTAAATCGATTTTTTTTCCTTCCCCTACTTAAAATCAATCTGCAGATGACAAAGAAATTGTTCAAAACAATTTTTAACTTTATTTTGTTTTGATTTTCCCTTCTGGGATTTGATTTGGATTTTCCCCTTGGGGTTAAAGTGCAATCAGAAACAACAAGCCAAAAAGACAAGATGGCAGGCCCTGCCTTTGTAAACAGTGAAAATGTAACATAACATAACGTAACATAACATGAAATGAGTGGATTGGGATTGGTGGGGAACGTGAAAAAAAAAAAAAGTACATCACAATAAAGTGTATTGTGATTGTCAAAACATTTGGTAACTAAACAGAATTTTATTAAGTTTAGTGACAACACAATGTTTACATGGTACAATGACTGGTATGCTACTGTTTTTATTATTGCTTTCACAATTTCAATTCAATTCTTGTGATTTGATTCTGATCTTGATTCAATATCGATTCCTTTGCATTTTACTAGGTACAGTAGATACATGTTAATTTAAAGCCCTGTCAGCTGGTATTATTATTAAAGGTTAAAAATAACATCTCAAATGAAATATTATGCGTTTTTTTATAATAACAAGTTCAACATTATAATATTTTAATGATAGCCTATGGTAAAAATATAATAAATATGTAATATAGTTATCATATTTAGCAAAATACTACTCTCTACAGCAATTATTTTAAAGTCCAACTAACGTGCTACGGTCATTAATGGGCTTTCCAGAGGTAAAAGTAACTTTACGTGACGTATTGTCCTCTAGCTGTTATTATATTTATTTGGATGGGCACACTATGTGGCCAATTACATGGGAATACAGACTAGGATCAAACCATTATGTGAAAGAGCTGGGACACATACACGTTCCGAAGATAGCGAGTGTAGTGGTACAGGCCATGTACACAGAGCGACAGAGAGGGGCGGGGAGCCGGATTTAAATGCTAATGTTAAGACTTTTGCCTTTATTTATTTATTTGATTTGTTTGCTGCGGTTCTGCGTTTAATTTTTCAAATAAAGTTTTATTAAAATGTTACATAATAGTTACTGTGTATTTTCTTTTTTTTTTGTAATGAAAAAATGCATACAAATAAGGCTTTAATGAAAACACTGAATAAAATATGGCTTACCAACATACAAATCATTCACAATTGCAAAATTGGTATAAAATTGAAGGCTCAGAGTGATACTAAATGAAGAGCCATTTTATTATTTTACTAGATGACAATGAAATACTCAGCATGGAGTATGAGGCCACTGATCTAGTGGATGTGCCACTGGATGACTCCCATAAAGATGTTGGGACCCAGTGGGAGGACCGTTCACTTGGTGACCATAACTACTATTCAAGTCACCCCCCGATGCCTTTGACCACCACTACTGACCAGGGAACACAATGTGTCAAACTTCTCCACAAGACTCTGCTTAGGACCGAAGCTCTCTCTTTGCTCCATACGGGCTTGTCACATGCTGCCTTTTATTCAGTGGCTGAACACCTCATACCTCTCTACAAAGGTAACTTCCAGCTCGACCCAACGGACCAGCTTCTGTTGGCTTTGATGAAGCTGAAGCTTAATCTGCTCCAGGATGACTTAGCTGAAAGATTCAGTGTGTCCCAGAGCGTCGTCAGTCGAGTGTTAAGCTACTGGATTGACCTCATGGAAGAGAATATGAGAGAATACATTCCTTGGCTTCCAAAGGAGACAATATGTGCTACAATGCCCCAGTCCTTTAAAGAAAACTACCCAGGCACAACGTGCATCATAGACTGCTCTGAGACCCCCCTCCAAAGGGCCAAGAATCTTGATTCCCGTGCAGAGTCTTTTAGCCATTACTATGCCCAGAACACAATAAAATACCTAGTGGCAATTGCACCCTGTGGCCTAATAATGTTCATCTCCCCTGTTTATGGAGGTAGATGTAGTGATAAATTCATAACATGCAACTCAGGGTTCCTGGAGTACCTGCGTCCAGGAGATGAGGTCATGGCTGACCGAGGCTTCACCATCCGGGATCTACTGTCTGAAAGAAAGGTGAAGCTCACGATACCTGCCTTTACTAAAAGAGGGGCACAGCTTTCTGAAGAAGACACCACCAGCACAAGGAGGATTGCTAATGTGCGAGTCCACGTGGAGCGGATAATATGCAGACTGAAGCACTTCAGGATTATTTCACAAGTTGTGCCAATCAACCTTGCTTCAAAAATAGATAAAATTCTGAGAATCTGTGCTGCCCTGTGTAACCTGCGAGGTGACATTATCCATGAAGATGCTGAGTGAGATAGATTGGCGTTGTCAACAAAGCAGTGTAATGCTTATGCGTAAAGTGGCAAGTAATGCCATTGGAAGTTGTGTTACTTGTGTTTTGCTAGGTATTTTTGAAGGCTGATGTTTACTTGTGTTTTATACATAGGCCTAACAAAAAATGTACAATGAAATGTTCAATTGTAACAAAGTTTATTAAATGTATTAATTTAAACAACATTACACAATAAAATTGCCTTTTTAAAATAGCACTAGCCACTTAAAGGGACAGTTCACCCAAACATTTACTTTCTTCTGCTGAACAGATAAGAAGATATTTTAAAGAAAGTTGGTAACCAGACAGTTGACAGTCGCCATTGACTTCCATAATACTTTTTTTCCTACTCTGGAAGTCAATGGGGTCTATCCACTGTCTGGTTATCAAATTTCTTTAAAATATCTTCTTTTCTTTTAAAATAATTCAATTTCTTAGACCTGTTAATTTAAACTCCATTGCATCCTAAATTAGAGAAGATTTCTAACTTTCACAAAGCTGCTTGTACCCATCACTTAATGACAACATGCCTGCCTGAAACTCATTGGCAATGTGAGGCAGCATGTACTTAAAATAAAAAGCCTTAAGCCTTAGCACAATGTCAGCACAGAAATCTGCATCATATTTAACATTGATCAAGGCTTGCTGGGATGGGGTCCAGATGAGCAGCTTCGAAGTGGTCAGTCCAGTACAGAACATGCCCAGCTGCACCTGCATGTAATAGCCACGTGGACCATGTCGTTGAAGTTGATGTGCCCCATCCACTATCTTCACATCTGAGGTCTTGCTGCTGAAGAGGTCTTCCAGAGACTCAAAAGATTTTCCCAAGACTGGACATTTGATCTCTAACAGTTCTTCTGTGTTCAACACTCCATCAGGGCTTGCCGACAGCCATGGCTCTTCTGTGCTGACCACAGTGCCTCTGTGAATGACAGAGTAGCCGCAGCCTTTGAGCCACTGGCAAGCTTTGAGCTCACTCTCGTTCCCATATCTTGTAGCTGCATTTCCGTGGAACCTTGGGTAGAGATGCTCATTAAGGAACTTCTCAGGACTCGCTCTGACTGGAACCCTCTTGGCAGAGCTAGCAGTGATGCGAATCTTACGAGCTTCATGCCATATGTGTGAGGAACTCTGGTCATTAGTGATGCGCTCCAGTGATGCAGATTTGGTCAGGTCAAGCGCAATGAAGGTATTGTAAAATAACAAACATTTCTGGCAGGTGGCTGGAACATCATGTACCCCATGTGGGAGGAAATCTGGCTGGGATGGCTCTTCGTTTGGTTGAGCATTAAGACATTTGTAAAGCAGGCTTCCTACAGGCAGCTTCAGGTGGCTCAAGCTCTCCCTCAGCTTTACATAGGATTGAAATGCAGGGGTGGGAGGCAGGGGTGGGCATTGTGACCTTGCTTCTATGTTCTGAAATTGGTCAGTGTCTCTATGGTGTGCAAACCTGATGTCCACTAACCGCTTTGGGGCAAGGTTCCTCTGGGTTCCAGCATTCCAGTAGCATTGCTCATCAGTGCACGCTATACCAGTGAGTCCCTGGGTCACAGCATTCTGAACCTAACACAGAGACAATTACAGTCAGAATATTAAATATATAAAGATATAGGGCCCTATTTTAATGATCTAAGCGCACGGTCTAAAAAAAATATATATACTTTTTTATATATAATATACATATATAATATACATTTTATATATAATATAAAGAAAATATTGTGTGTAAGATAGGGCCCATAAAGATATTCATTTCCAAGCAACAATGGAGCAATTGGATCAATATACTGTACAGCAATTATACATCTTTAAGATAAAAAATGCAAATCTGAATATACTACTAATAAACTTACTTTGGATCCAAGTTATATGACTAGTCTTGTACTTACCGTGACACATCCAGCCCATTACTGTATGTCTGGAGAAATTAACTCCAAAACTGCAACTGATTAGACTATTATCATTTTGAAAAGTGACAACAGTAGATATTATTAAATATTACAGATTATGCTGTATGAGTCCAAGAGCTGATTTTTTCACCATGTACAATTTGAGTAAAATATACTGAATATATCATGCTTTGGTGTAGACAAGATTTGTTGCTTACCTTGACTCCATACTATGTACTTACCTTCTTCCTCCAATATGAGATTTGACTACATACTACTTACATATTCTCCACAATTCTCCAAGTCTGTGATACACAAATAACATGTTAGTATAATCCACATTACCCATAAGGCTAAATTTTATTCTATTAATATGAACGTACTGATATACTAATGGTATGAATTTGTAAAGCTGCACACAATTCATGTTACATCACGTGGGCCAATAGTTTCCCCATATATATATATATATATATATATATATATATATATACACACACATACATATATACATATATATATATATATATATATATATATACACATACATACATATATATATACATACATAGATAGATAGATAGATAGATAGATAGATAGATAGATAGATAGATAGATAGATGCATGAAAAACATAACTGTATACTATCAAAGATTATTTGATAATGTAACATACTTCCTCACCTTCCATAAAATTGAAGCTGCATGGCTACATGACTTGCCGAGGCCAGCGATGCAAGAACACCCTGCTGTCTCTACTGCTCCCAGGTTTGTCACCAGTACCCAGGCCGAGTGTGCTGGTTTGCTGGACTGACTAGGCTGAACATCAGCCTTCAAAAATACCAGGTCTTTCAGACCTACTTGGTGGAGTAACACACGACCCACTTTACCACTGTGAAGGTACTGGTAGGCTTCAGTGCTCTTGTAGCTTTTCATAGCGGCACCATCTACTCCAAGGGACAGCACAAAATAATTGAATATATCCCCGTACATTATTTCTGGCCACTTTCTCATGTCATCCTCCCAGTCGTTAGTGGCGATCCTTGAAGGATGCGATACATTTACACCATCCGACCGCCGCAGCACAGAAATAGTGTGCTCCCATATGTTGGCCACAGACACAGTTTATTAATTATTCATACATTTTTTGGATAGTGACAGTATGAACAACAACAGTGACACTGTGTTGAGTGCAGTGCTTATGTTAGAGGGAGTGTAATAAAGTAAATTTATTCATTTAGCAGATTATAGATAACAGATTAAAGTAAACTGCAACAGAATAGTCCGGAAGGAAGGATTACAATAGATTGTTTTATTGAGAAACAGAATTATTTCAAGTGTGTTGGGGTTTAGACGATTCCTCTTCTTGGACAAAATCTCTCTAGCCTTGGAAAATATCCTTTCACAAGGAACAGGGGATGCAGGGGAACGTAAAAATGGCAGTGGTACAAATGAGGACACTGATGCTTCTGTTGATTCTGATTCCCTCGTTCTTGCTGGCTCCATTACCAGGAAAAAGGAAGAGTCACAAAAAGCAAACACATCCAAAAAGGCAATCCAAATCAAAAAGCAGTCCAGTCCAGATCCAAAAATCCAGAGCAATCCAAATAATCTTATCTAATTAATATAACAAGACTATAATATAGCTAGGCCTACTATAATAATAATATACTATAACTATTCTAACCTGATAATGTAATAATATACAGCCCTCACATATGACACAACAGTTATCATCTAACTCTCTGACTCTCTGACACTACTACAACTTCTTCTACTACTCCTGACAACACCCACAAGGTGGCGTGAGTTTCGAACCGCCTTTTATCCGGAAGCGACACTCAGACCGAACCGATGACGTATCCACACAAACCGAGGCCTCGTTTGTCATTAGTCACGTGATTTTCACGTTAACAACACAAGCCTCGAATCGCGGCTTCATATGGCACGCCCACTTTTTCTCGACACACGCTCCGACGCCTCGGTTCAAATGTCCCATCACTAACGGTGTTTATTGTTTGAATTTCATAATTAAATCGACAGAATCTGAGAGCTGAGAATTTGTTTCATAGCAGTAGTAACCTTCTCTGTCTTGTCTGTCGGTGTCAGTGTCCTCTTTGCTTCGCGACTTTTCTCTGCGTGAGAAAATGGATGTGTGGCCTGAGAGCGTTTAAAAAGTGACGATTGCGTGAGTCTCACGGTGAATTCGTTAGAGTTGGCAGCTCTGCGGATTCAGTTTGTAAGACTGTAGGTTGTTTTTGGCGGGTGTGTTTGTGCTGTCGCGGTCTTGCCGTGTTGTTTGTGTATCTCTATGCCAAACGCGCGGGGGAAGAGATGAGCCCGTTCGGAGCTACGGGAGCCCAGAGGGGAGCGTCTGCGAATGTTAAAGAGAAAACCGATTTTCATTCAAAAAAATCGACGTAAACTGCACATTCGAATTAATCGATAAAATCGATTTATCGCCCAGCCCTAACAGAGATCATTTATCTGTTTTCACTCATATAGCGGCTGTATACTCGCTGAGAAGAGCGCTTAACCGTCTATATATGTCATATATCCCTGCGGAAGTGACTGAAATCGAAACACAGTGTGTTCTCAAGAATATCTTCTAAGAAACTCTACTGTTACTCGAGTTCGCATGTTTGCTCCACAGACAGTTCATCAAACACACACACCAGCTGACTGAGACTCTTCTTCGTTGGTTTAAGGATGAATGAGCGCGTCTGCTGCCCTCTGGCGGACTCCGGACTGTTTTAAAACAACACGCTCACACACAGATCTGATTGTTCCAATAGGGCTTGGGCGTCGTGACGTCATACTTGGCGTGGCGGCCATGTTGATGGCCTCGCGAATGTAAACATACAGCAAGTCGAACGAGGAGAAGCAGAGTTGGGAGAAAGAAAAGAGATATTAAAGTCCCGAAAATGATGTGGAATTTACGAGGATACGTTAAATAGGGAAGCCAGGGACCAGTAACGTTATGTGGACAAAATCGGCAAAAAAAGTGTAGTTAGTAGCTGTCAACCCTCCCGTTTTTTCCAGGTTTCTCACGCATTTGAGCTCTTTTCCCGCTGTCTTCCCGTTTTAGTATTTTCCTATAAAATATCCCGAAAAATGAAAATTTCAACATTAATCTTTCTGTTGCTATCCCTCTGCTGACAGCAAAAATTCGTACTACAAAACTGCAGCATTAACTAAGCGAGTTGTGAAGCTAGGTCTAACGTGACTTTGCTGACAGATTGGCATGAAATCGTGCTCTCACAACAACCACGCTGTTATCTTAAAAAGGCCAATATCACGCTAAGGTTGACTTCAAGTAAGCAAAACGATGCTTTGAAAACATCTGTTTCGCTGGAAAGGCAAGGGGGTAGCAACAGGACAACAGTGCAGAGACTGACAGGTCCGATGGAAGGGCTAACATTAATGTTATGAGAGTAAGGTATTAAAATACGGGATATTTTACAGGAAAATTTGTCCACATACTGGTCCCTGGTTTCCCTATTTAACGTATCCCGGTAAATTCCACATCCTTTTCGGGATTTTAACATCTTTTTTCTTTCTTTTCTTCTCCCTACTCTGCTTCTCCTCGTTCGACTTGCTGTATGTTAACATTCGCGAGGCCATCAACATGGCCGCCACGCTAAGTATGACGTCACGACGCCCAAGCCCTATTCATAGATGCCACCTACGTCACTACAAATAGAACGCCGCCATATTTGCGACCGACTCGCCCGGTATGGCCGCCCAAACTGCCCATTTGAATGAGAGAGAGAGACAGAGATACCTGGAGAAAATTTCTATTTAGGCTCCTCCGATCCTTATTTGTTACCGCCAGTTTTCTTTAGTCCATTATTATCTGCCCCAGGCTTGCCCCAATTGGCCTTTCATGATATAGAAATACTTAAAGTCATAGAGCTTCATGGCGCGCGTTCATGAGAGTCGAGGCGATGTCATGAATGAATCTATGAATCTGCAGCTATCTAATCCGTCCATCAGCACAGCCAGAGACATCAGCCGAATATCATAAAAGACTGTCATATCTGTCCGAAAGAACAGATGTTCAATTACAGAGAGAAGGTTTAATACACACAAATATCGAAAGAATCTTTTGAGTCGAATCTTTTTGAATGATTCGGCTGCGATTAAAAGCTATCAAGAGGTAAGCTCACCAGTGATTATAATATAACGACTTAAATTGCAGTTTGTTCGTCACATAAAGCTATCATATGAATAAATAACGCTATTAATATAACGGACGAGTCGTATTAGATCACTTTTATGATACTTTAGTGATGTTTTTTTGTCTTTTATTATTATAATTTTTTGCGTGACAGCCCCCAGTAGGCTAATGTTACTCATTCACTTTCATTACATCGACAAGAAGAGTCTCCATTAGGCTACATATTCAAAAATGCCCCTTTGTCTTCCACGGAAAGTAAACAAGGATTTGCGCATGAAGGCGAGTAAATGACGGCAGAATGATCATTTTTGGAAGAACTAACCTAGTCCCTTAATATGCATTTCAAGGCTGAGATTATGCATCGTCTGCAGAGCTAACGTTAACGTTACTTACACAAAATAACATCTAAAGCGCATGTGACGAAGACAATTTATGAACTTCATAAAAATATTTATTAGATTTAGGTAGGTATTAACTAACAGACAGACAGACAGACAGACAGTTATATTCAAAACAACCCCAAATCTTACTAACTTACCATGATAAAATGCATTTAAACAGATCCAACAATAAATAAAATGACAAAACATTATCTGTCGATATCTGTCTGTATAATGTTGGCCACTGAGAGTATAATGGAAATATAATTAACCACAAACCAACATGAGACTTCAAGTCTTTTAAATAAATTATTATTTTGGTATAGAATAAAATACCAGTTCAGGGTTCCTCTTTCGGCTGTTGTTGCAGCCAACTGCACAACATATTGCAGGCATTACTGAGACCGCCGCGGTCGCAAAGATGGCGGCGCAAAGCTACAGTGACGTCACGTGAACCGAATGAATAGTAGAATATCCTAAAAGAACTGTATATATTTTGAGAAGAAACCTGTGTTTCGAGCATAGGCTGTAAATCTCTCTCTCCAGTTCTATTGCGACTGCGAGTTTGATTGCGCACCCCTTTATTTAATTTCCCGGAAGTGATGTAGTCGATGATGCGTGATTTACGTCACTGTTGCTTTTTAATAATAAAACCGATGAAAAACTATATATTTCAAATAGTGTACCCTAAAAAAGGTGAATTGTCTAACTATTTATTTCGAATTAGGTTTTAATACTCTAATTATTGAGTTCTTAAATTATGATTTATGTCCCTCAGACTCGCTAAGAAACACTTATTTACCTGACAGGGAAGACACCATGATCAATTGAACAAGAGTTGATGTGAATATTATAATAATATATCTTAAAGTGATGGGATGTTTGGATCAGTTTACTGACGTTTTTGTTCGATCTCGTTCTTCAAAATGAACGTACATTTTTTTTTTGAGTCAATTCGTGACAATCTTTATTTTGTATCACAATCATCCAGTGTTTAACTCTGAAATGTGAAATATAAAAAATAAATAGTAAAAACAAAGTGTGCTTTTCCACCCTGCTCTCTTTACAGGCAATGCAGACACTTGGCCTACAGGACTTTTGTGAGCTGGTGCTTCCTTGGAAGAAGTGTCCGTGTCCGGATGCTTCAGTGCAGTAGGGGTTCAGGGTCCCCTGTGTGTGTGTGTGTGTGTGTGTGTGTGTGTGTGTGTGTGTGTGTGTGTGTGTGTGTGTGTGTGCACTTTTAAGACAGTCCCTTGATTTGCTTGGCGAATGTCTAAAATGCATTAAAAATAGACGAAATAACATGTTCAAAATCCAAGTTGTGTATGATATGGTACAAGGGTTAGTGAATAAATTCCAGGTGGTGTGACATCACCTGTTTCTATCAGATAAAATGAAATTTTGGAGTACAGTGTAATAACCATGATGTACCCATTCATAGTGAATATCCCATTCACAGCTTAAAACTATAGGCCTATTTGACTAAAATTAGGTTTTCCACATCTTTACATTTTATGCTTTGTATTCATGTTTTGCGTGGTTTCGCATCTTGGAATGCTTATTTGTGTGTGTGTGTGTGTGTGTGTGTGTGTACTTTTGAGACAGTCCCTTAATTTGCTTGGCGAATGTCTAACGAATGCCCAACATTAGGGTTAATATTTCTCCCATAAGCCAAAAATAAAGTAACCTATAAGCTTAAAAACATGTACACAAACCTATTTGTTTATCAGTATTCATGTTTCATGGTGCATTCATAGGAACAACTCATGTCTTCACTCTCCTCTTTAATAAACATCTTTTCAATAGTCTGTCACACAGATTTCAGTTGTTTTCTCACGGACTTATTCTTGTTTGCATGCCTGTCTTCATCTTGTCATTTATCAGGGTGAATTCAAACTCTCACACTTATAACACGCACTACATGTACAACAACATGTACAGCAAGTAAATGAAATACAGTGTCGGATATGGAATAATATGATCTAGCCTATCTTCTTTTTCTCCTTCTTCTTGTCGTGTTTTATGACTGTTGGGAAATCAATGTATGGTGTATTTTCGCCATCTACTGGTTGAAGTGTGCATCGAGGCTTTATTGAAAGAAAAACAATACAATTACAGTTGTAGGCCTACAAAACAATAGGGTAGAGTGGGGGAAAACGCCTAGCCAAGAGGTAGTCAAGATACATTTTTACTGTTGCAAATTTGCAATGCACTACGTTGATAACGGGGATATACAGATCTCCATGGAGAAGCTGATACCAGCGACATATTTGAAAAGAAGAGGATTACATGGTAAATGCTATAATTTTCAGATATTAGTAAACAAGTGTTTAAGAGAATATTGTTCTGCAGGATATCACAGTGATGTATGATAGATGAATAGTGAAGTCTGTAGTTTGAGATCATATGTTATTTATAAGGAATATAATTATATTAAAACAATTATTATTATTATTTTTATTTGTTTTAAAGTGATAGCTTGTGGGTAAAACGCCCCCCAGAGGGCATAGTTTCTCTCTATCATAATTACTATCTATCTCATAAATTCTCTCTATCATATTACTGTCTATCAAATCCTTTGTTTTACACTTAATGCAGTATAACTTGGTGGTAAAACCAAAATATTTGAACAAAACATGAAAAAATGACCTCAAGTGAGCATTAGATAGCTAGCACAGTTAGCTCAGTGATGGAAGGTAGTTAAATTTGGCTATTTTGGACATTCCTGAAATAAATATTAATATATATATACATGTTGATACAATACTTGCCTTTTACTTTTAGAGATTAAAAACTATAGTCTGTTCATTTTACTGTTGATCTATGAAGCAAACATGGTTGGTAAGAAAGGGGGCATTTTACCCCACCGCGAGGGCAAAACACCCCCTTTATACAAAAATATTTTCAGTAAAAATACTAAATAATTATGAGGGCTGAGCAATTTTAATATTTGGTGAATAACTCCTGCCATAGTCACTCAAAACTGGGATGGCAATTCTAGTCACATTTATGTTTTGTTTCACTGTAATGTCACATTTTCCTTAAGGGGGGCGTTTTCCCCCACTCTACCCTATATGTATTTATGTAAGTAAGTGTATCTAAAAAATACACTACATTTACATATTTGGCTGGTGGCCTACCTTTTTATCCGACAAAATGCACATTTTTGACCAGTTCCGGCATTATAATGGGAATTGAACACATTGGTGTTGTTAGTGTCTTTCTCTATACAGGAATAACTTGTAGATTTATCTAACGGGGGAAACACACAAGAACAGTTAAAAACAACAGTAAGAAATTAGGTGTAGCCTAAATCTTCAGTGAGAGAGGTACAGGGATGATGATGGTGATAATGATGATAAAAGATAGGGTGAACCACAATGACATTTATTATTCCAGAAATTACCACAACAACAAGACACTATAACATTGAACATACTGTAAGGCAGGGGCGATTCTAGGATTTTCATTTTAGCGGGGCTCAGCCCCCAATGAGGGTATGATTTAAAAAAAAAAAAGTTAGTTTATGGTCTAATGCTCATTATTAACTAGTTTCATTAATTCATCCAGTAACATGCATATGGCACAGTTTTCTAATCACTGAGGAACCGAATGTGAGGTATTTACGGGGGTTCGGGGGCATGCTCCCCCGAGAAAATTTTGATTTCTCTGATCTACATATGTGCATTTTAAGATGTTTTGAAGGCCAAAAAAATTGGATAACAATAGCTTTAAAACCATGTGCGGGCAGCTGTTTTTTTTCTCCCCTCATCAGCATCACACTCTTTTTAACTTTGTTTTTCTCTTGCTCTGTCTTTTCCCTCCTAAAGCTGAGCTTTGACTGATATAGGCTTTTCATTTTTGTCTGTCAGTGAAGTAAACATTGGGTCAACTGATAGGTTGATGAATAATTTTCTCAGCCAAAGCTACCAGGAAAGCTAGGTAACTAAGTTTATTAAATTCATTCACAATATGTACACATTCATTATTGATCTAGGGCTAGGCCTAATATATGGCCGTAGACAGGGCTTTATAATCAAAGAGGTCATAAATTTGAGGTTGTTATGGGGTTAAACATTTTTATTTCTCTGATATGTGCATTTCAAGACGTTTGAAGGCCAAAAAAGGATAAGAAATAGAATTAAAACCTGCTCTCTCCTCATCTCCATCTGTCTTTATCTCTCAGTCTCCTGATCTTGCCCTGTCTCTTCCCCTCCTAAAGCTGAACTTTTTTAATTTACTGAAGGCTACAAATTGTATTATATTAATTCTCAATATGTGCACATGCATTATTAATCTTGTTCCTATGAAATGTTAATGTTTCTTGTCCCCTCACAATGACATAATTACACGTTATTTAGGCTAGGCCTATTTTCAGCTCAAAATGGCGAAATTAGACAAAAGTTTATTAGTTTTCTGATTATTTTTGTCATTCGTTTAACATTTATGACCTAGTGACCTATGACCATTTAGGGCCTAGTGACGCCCATGGTTCTCACTCTGCGTGTGTTTCGCGCTGGATGACGGTCGTGCTGAGCGGTGCAGGTACAGAGAAGTAGAAGAGAAGAGGATGACACCATTTGCTAAACGGGGATGTTTTCATTTTCATCCTTAACACATACATTTTAAACCACAAACTACGGAGTATGTTTTGGACATTATTTAACCTTGTCAAGGACGATTTCTTTTTTTTTTTTTTTTTGAATAACAACATTTCTTACTCCAAGTTTTAGGGGTGCTGAGCTCCCTGGGCTGAAGCACCCCTAAAAAGGGGCTAGCCTCGTCCATGCTGTAAGGCTCAAAAGGAAAAACAGCAGAGCAATCATTAACCAGAAAGAGAGAGATTTCCTCAGTCACATCAGGACCATAAACCCCTGTGATCTGAATAGCATAATATTAACAAGCTTTAAACAAGCTTTTCACAAATTCACATGAATTAATGTGCCAGATTTAAGAGTGATATATTGCACTGCAGTAGATCGTGTAGTACGTCATCGCGTTCAGTTCAGTTTGGGGCGGAGCTTGTTTTTAGCGGAACTCACGTGACTCATGAAAGCGAAAGCAAAGCAGTCGTAAGATACTGTTGACGCCATTTCAGAGTCAGAAACAGAAATGTCTTCACGGGTCACGGTAAGTTCGTTAAAACATTTTAAAGCTGTATTAACGGAGCATTTACTCCCCAGATAGCAAATAGTAATTGAAACGATGTTAAATCAACATCCCGCTGTCAACGATAAAGTAATTGAATCAACGTCGAACTCTGATGTTGATTCTTCATCATGTTGCACCCTCTATTATCATTGAAACAACGTTTAAATCATACCTAGAGATCAACAGAATTTCAATGGTATTTCGATTACAATGGATATTGAAACAATGTTGAAATCCCAGCATATCAACAAAACTTCAATGGTGTTTTAGTATACAGGTTTATTCTGAAGGTCTGTAATTTTAATATAATATTAAAAACATTATTAGGCTATAATCCTGCTTTATCGACAGCCAGGATGGGCTAGCAAAATATAGAAAATAGATACCTTTAGGCTATAACCTAGACTAGCACAAATGACACCCCACGCATTCTGTAAAAATTAAACAATCATTTTTATTGTATTATTTCATTTTTTTTTTTTTAACGTGCTAACTCCTGCTGCGTCTGTCTTCCAGCTCCTCCCGCTCGGTCTGTAGCACAGCCACTTCTGTACAGCTTGCGCGAATTAAGTCATAGGTGTTTGCCGTTGTAAGACGTTGAGTCAAGGCATCTGGAATAAGTTACAAGTAAAAGTATGCTGTGATTTTGTCAATGATTTGTTCAATCAAGCTGTCGTCAAGGATTGGGAGCAGAACATGGCACGAACAAGTAGCCTACACATAGGAATAAATCTCACCGCAAAAACAGGCTAATAATAATAGGCTATGTCTTTAAAATTAACGAGGCATTTCTATATGAAGTATGTGGGGCCAAGCCCCCCCTTGACGCCAGGCCTGGTAGTCAAGCGCTGTAATAACAGTGCGCGCAGGGCGCGCGCGCTTCCCCGCGCTTAGAAAAGGTGCAGATCATCAAAAATCGTGACATCGCATAAGCACTAGTATAAACCGACTGTTATCATTTCTGAAAACAAACACAATGGAGTTACAAAACTGTATTGCACGCATATCGCAGCCCTGCTTGAGGATTATATTTTGGATTTGTATTACGACGAGATGGTCTAATCGGCATTTCCAGTTAACGTTACACCTCGAGACAGTTCTGCATTGAATAAAGTAAAGGTAACTTCATGTTTTACTTACATGTCTTCTGTGTAATTCTGGCCCGCCGCGGTCACTTCTGTGGGTATAGCGCTAGATGGAGCAGTATGCTGGCGTTTGTTCCGTCGGTGTTCTCCGGCGGTCAGAACAGAAGAAATAGCAGTGCTGTGTTAATAGATTTCACGACACTAGCAATGGGTAGCTACAGCAGACATGTAGTTTGAGCTAGCTATCACAAAAATAGACGGGACTCAGAGGTTTTGCTAACTTTATAACCTAGAAGAGAACCGCGAAGCCTACTTTTGGCAGATTTTGACACATTGGTAAAACAAAACAAAGATTTCAGTGACAGCAGCACTGCGTCGGTTACACTGACCATCATGTTAACGATCAACCTAACAGTATTTGATTTGGCACAATTCACTCATATCGAACATTAAGCAAGCTTACCTGTACGCTTGCCAAGGGTCCAGAAATGAGCTGTGTCCGGTGCAGACTGCAGTACGTTGGTGTCGATCTTCCGGTCAACCAAAAATCGATGGATTTTCAATCATATTTCCCGGTCAACTATATATCGATGCATTTTCAATCATATTTCCCGGTCAACTATATGCCGATGATTCTTCAACAACAGCGTCGTTTCCCGGTCAACTATAAATCAATGACTTTTCAACACATTCAGCGATCGCCCGGTAAACCAAATATCAATGCTTAATCAATCATAAAGATAACTATAGATCAATGTTGTTCCAATATTGTTGCCATCAACATTAATAACATCAGGTTTTCATCGATATGGTAATGGTGATTCAACATTTATTTTGCATTGAAATTTCAATATCAACCATAATGATGATTCAGATGGAAAAACAATGTTTATTCAATGTTGGCTTGCTGTCTGGGTCTAAACATGTCGAACTTAAACTCAAACAACATGTCTCAGTTTGATCGATATACAATCGAAACTCACTTCAGGGAAACTGTAACAGTGAACAATGTTTGATGATAATCATCGATTTTTAACAGGATCATTTAATATGTTATTTTGTAATATTATATTTTTTTGTCTTATTTACATTGACTTGAGAGCATATGGCGTAATTTATATATATATTTAAGATGGAAAAATGCGGTTTTACAGATAGGCCTACTAGACACGCGACTTTCAAATGAAAGATTGGTATCAAAGATGTGAATTGTTAATCCTTATAATAACTATTTGGGAGATAAACACGTAAACATAGCATGTGCATTAATGCTTTGAGACAAAAATAGATCATATTATTTAGACCACTGAAAATATGAAGAAAGTAAATGAGGGCCGCCCTGTTCCAATACCCACGGTCTTTGCACTGGATGTCGATTCTGTTCCCTTCCGGAATTCCTGTTTCCTTTACGCAAAAATACTGCAAGTCAGTTACCATACCATACGTGGGCCTACCATCAGAACACGAGCAAGAAGCACAACTGGATGTACAGGAAGCCAAAAGGTTAAAAAAGTATTCTATTTTTTTCCGAAACTTGAAAGTGTTTATTATTATTATTATTATTATTAGAAGCGAGTTTTTCCCCATCTGTCAATCAATCCAGCTTATTTCTTTTCAAGTTTAAAACATATTACCGATTTCAATGTAATGTTTATTAAGGCTTTAGTCGGTACAGATAAGTCTCTAGCGCAGGACTATTTGAACCACAATCACTTCACAGGTGCTTTTATAATATAAATAATGCTTGTTTTGAAATACTGATTTTCGAGTAGGTTTAATCAAAGTGAAAATTAAGGGAAAAATAAACCAACTCCAAAAACAATGGCTTCATAATTTAGTTAGGCTATTTATTGCAAGAAACACATTTGTATTCATCCTCCGTGGATGGATTGTCAACACACTTAACGTGGAACCATCGCCCACAGTCATCACAGGAAATCTATAATATATATATATATATATATATATATATATATATATATATACAGTGTGTGCAGAATTATTAGGCACGTTGATTTTCTGATCATATTTTATTTCCAGGAACATTTTGCCAATTCCAAACCATATTAAACTTAATAACTACTATTAATTTTCTATTTAATCATGTATAAGTGATATATAATTGTTCATGAACGCTGGAAATGAAAAATGTCTTATTTTCAGGTGTGCAGAATTATTAGGCAAGTTTTCTTTTACAGATAAAATAAGCCAAAAATGAGATTTAACAAAGACTGAAAAGTCAAAAATTATTAAATCCCCATGAGAAGAATGCAAAACTAATGCAATACTAGAGATTACAGTTAAGGCATGACCATTGGACAGTGAAATGCTCATTGGGTCAGCAGGGTCAGACAAAAACAGGTGGAGAAGAAAAAACACATGTTAACTGCAAAAGAATGAAGAATTAAGGTGAAGAATTAAGTGTGAAACCATCAGGAACCCTTTAGTCTTCAGCGCCACCATTTTCCAGAACTGCAACCTACCTGGAGTCTCCAGAAGAGCAAGGTGTCAGGGTCTCAGAGACTTGGGTTAAGCAAAGAATCCTAAAAAATAACCCCCTCTTAATAAGAGTCACAAGCTGAAGTGTTGTTAAATACATGAAGACTGTTTTTTTTATAGGCTTTATAGACAGACAGATTGAGAGTGACTCTTGAAGGACCAGCAACACATCCTCTTCTACCACTGTTTGAAGAATTCATCTTCCAGAATACATTTTAATACGTTTTGGGAGTTAATTTTTAGTCCATCTCTGCAAAATGGACTTCAGGGTAGGAGATGGACTAAAAATAAACTCACAAAACGTATTAAAATGTATTCTGGAAGATGAATTCTTCAAACAGTGGTAGAAGAGGATGTGTTGCTGGTCCTTCAAGAGTCACTCTCAATCTGTCTGTCTATAAAGCCTATAAAAAAACAGTCTTCATGTATTTAACAACACTTCAGCTTGTGACTCTTATTAAGAGGGGGTTATTTTTTAGGATTCTTTGCCTAACCCAAGTCTCTGAGACCCTGACACCTTGCTCTTCTGGAGACTCCAGGTAGGTTGCAGTTCTGGAAAATGGTGGTGCTGGAGACTAAAGGGTTCCCGATGGTTTCACACTTAATTCTTCACCTTAATTCTTCATTCTTTTGCAGTTAGCATGTGTTTTTTCTTCTCCACCTGTTTTTGTCTGACCCTGCTGACCCAATGAGCATTTCACTGTCCAATGGTCATGCCTTAACTGCAATCTCTAGTATTGCATTAGTTTTGCATTCTTCTCATGGGGATTTAATATTTTTTGACTTTTCAGTCTTTGTTAAATCTCTTTTTTGGCTTATTTTATCTATAATAGAAAACTTGCCTAATAATTCTGCACACCTGAAAATAAGACATTTTTCATTTCCAGCCTTCATGAACAATTATATATCACTTATACATGATTAAATAGAAAATTAATAGTAGTTATTAAGTTTAATATGGTTTGGAATTGGCAAAATGTTCCTGGAAATAAAATATGATCAGAAAATCAACGTGCCTAATAATTCTGCACACACTGTGTATATATATATATATATATATATATATATATATATATATATATATATATATATATATGAGTAACCATTTAAAAAAAGGGTTTTAAAGCAATGGTCCATTCATTATTACTTTGTGTATGCTACACCAACCAAAAATGCTCAGCCATAGTTACCCAAAGAACATCTGCAGAGTCATGAAATGTTTCTGCCTCTCCACAAAAGTGGCACAGGTCACTTAGGTCATCTATGAGGTACAGTAAAACACTAATGAAAGTGATGCACATCAAAAAGCACGTCAATAACATTCACAAGCCATACCAGATTGGCGGAGCAGAGTCAAAGCCATCTCCACTCTGAATCGTGTCAGGTCTTGTGGCTCAATGGAGAAGTCGATTGTGGTATTTTGCAGAATGTGTTCTGCAAACTGAGGAAGTAACAAGAAAAATTAACTAAAGTATCATCCCATTTTAATGAACATTTAATATTTGCTACAATGCTATAATCACACACCTTCAAGGCGAACACACCACATGATTTAGCATCCCTCTGAAGTGGGTGAGGCAAGCTTTCACACACCCAGTTTGAAACTGAAACTCTTTGCTATCTTTAGGGCTCTACAAACAAGATCAGGTTATTTAAAGCAGACAGTACATATTAGTAACACTACATATGATTGTGGTGCATGAAAAATACCTTGTTGTCTCCAAACACCTTTTCTTCTTGATGTCTGACTCTCCAATTGAGTCAAGCAGAATGTTTTTTGTTAGGATGGGTATACAGCCTAAGTAACATGCAAAAATTTCCAGACAACACGATAGGGGTATATTATTGCAAATCAGTATTAAGAGGACAAGGGAAAACTCAAGGGAAACTGTTCTGTACCACAAATACTTACAACTAGGAACCAGTGGTGGCCCTCGTTTACAATGCCCACTATGACCTCATAGTTTGCTGGGTCCAACGGAAAAAAACCCACACCATTATGATCTATACCCTTGAGATATGTACCAACAGCACAAACAAATGTACACAAAGCCCTGAACAAAATGGGCATTAGCACAAGTAATAAAGTGCAAAATAAATACAATTTGCAGGACACCTTGAGCCTTTCATATTTTCCCTTCCACATGTCTGTCATGGCAAATGTGTCCATATGGGATGCTTTGCCCGGTGAGGTCAAATTGTGCTGCCTCACTTTCAGGGACAGATACGCATTTATAACCTTGATAAACATTACAAAATTAAACATTAATACAAAATATTAACATAGCAGATGAAAAGCTTATCTGTCAAAATGAAATGTGTACCTCACTCTCCAACTCCATTCCAGGGCCGATCTGTAGGTCTTTGTAAAATAATGTATAGGGTCCCACTCTGAACAGCAGTACATAACTGTCGTTTCCAGCCCAGGCACTTTTTAGACCTACAGAGGATAACCCAAAATAGCATTGCACCTATCACCTCACAAATATATTAGAAATCAGACTAATATTGATCTATTATAAGATCTGACTTTACATCAACACTTACAGCCATGCACTGCAGCTGGTACCTCTGCCCCTATTGTAGGGGTGTGGGACACAGGAGAGGGGTTCATGTGACCAGTGTTGGGGAAGCTACTCTGAAACTGTAGTTTGACAAGCTACAAGCTACTCGTAAGTTAAAGTAGTTAAACTACAGTCAAGCTACCCTTTTGGAAAAGTAGTTAGCTACACTACAAGTTACTATCAAAAAGTAGCTAGCTACATTGAAACTACTTTAGATTTTTTTGAACAACGTATATTATAAATAACTGAATAAGTGTCTGAGGAATGTTTTAAGTAAAATATTTAGTGTTTAAAACAATGCAATACAATTATGATTTCAAAGAGTATTGTTTTATTACACACAACACTCAAATATCGTCTTGCTCCATCATGGATAATATGGGTGTGTCAACCCACTTCTGTACGTCAGTGAACCGTTAGCCGCAAGATGCGTGATTAAACAACAGGTGGCGGTAATGGCAAAAAATTTGTTTGTAATCTAACAAGAAGAAGAATATCCTTGCATCGCGCTGATTCGCGCAGGCTCGACAACAAAACGCAATGTAGCTTTTGCTCGCGCTACACCGCTACTTGCTGCAAAAAGTAGTTAGCTACTGGAAAAGCTACACTGTTTAAAAAGCAACTGAGCTACTGCCAAGCTACTGAAAAATGTAGTTAAGTTAGTAGCGTCGCTACTTGTAGTTAACTACTCCCCAACACTGCATGTGACTTGGTGATGGTGAGGTCTACAGGTGTGAGTGAAGGGCATGACGTTTCTTTACGTGCTCTTTTATGTTGTGGTTCTTGGGTAATTCTATGGGGAATCCGGGATGTGTCTTTAAATGGTTTGAGATTGTCAGTGTTGATTTTGGGGAATATCTTGCCATTTTCATCCCTTAAATCTGCACTTATGTCTTGCAAATGGATAATTTCATACGGCCCCAACCAGCTGTGCTCAAGCTTGCCCCCTTTCCTCTGCTGGGTCCTTATGTTTTTTTCGTAGGACCTTCTGCCCTACAAAAAATGGTGCCTGATTTGCCACCCTCTGTGTCCTGTCCTGTTTTTTTTTCTTTATTTTTTTACGTTGTCCATTTTCTCCTTCAGAGAAATGGCCTTTGATATGGTTTCCTCTGCTATCACAGATTCCACTGTGCTGTTTACCTTTTCAGAAACATTGAAGATTGAAATTATTTCACTAACTTGTAAGTGATACTACATGATATGTATATGGAACAATGTAAATCACATACCTCATACGTCTCTGGCACATCACAAGCATATCGTGCCTCCATGCCGAACATTAAGAAGAATGGTGAGAACCTAGGCTAGTTGTCAGCTGTGTCTTGGTTTTTGAGGAGATGTAGTAAAGTTGGCCATCTATTGAAATAGCTTTATTGTTTGTAAAATCTAAACAATAACCTGCTAGGAGGTTGTGAAGGCCTAATGAAAGAAATAGGCTAATTTAAACTGAAATTGCAGCAAAGGTTATTTTTGATGTTCTAGTTGCTGGCAAGTAAATTATAAGAAGGCTATAGTCCATGGACAAGTATGGGCTTTTTGTTTGTATCAAGTCTTGGTGTATCACTATATCTCACTCCTGTCTGTGGAATTATCTAGAATTATCTCCACTGTCTAGAATAATTTCAATTTAGAATAAATAGGAGGAACATCTGCTAATTACATATTTATGGTCTTTTTTTATGCCAAATGGGCATGAGTTTTATAGCTCATGATTTCTTCATGCATTTTTGGATTCATTGTTGGAATGTGCCAGCAAGAATAGAAATTCAGGTGACAATGTTGTGTGGTCATCTCCCCAATTTATAACACCATTTATTCACTTCATTAATTGATTGATTTAATTAGTGCCCTCTGAAATTGTATGTTAATTAATTATGATTAGAATGTTATGTTGCATCCATGCATCTTGCATGTGAAAAATATTAAAGAAGGTAATAATAGCAATATATTATTTTATTCATATTTATTTATTTTTATTTCATACAGGGAACATAAAAGGTGTCACCTGAAAATGTGTTTCCCTGTGAAAATAATATGAGGAACTCTTTTTCTCATGTGTATTTTGGTGACATCGAACATATTGTTAATACATTTTGTATACTGTTTACAAAGTTGTATATCATAAATCTGTCATCTCTGACATTTTGCAATCTTTATAAATAATAATAAGACAGTTTGGACGTCAACACGGACAGATAATGCAATTTTTATAGGCAAAATTCAACTCAGACATTCAGACATTTTACAAAAACTTTGAACAAGTGCAAGATTTATTCAATTCGCAGAAATAATACTGGAGTGTGAGAACCATTTTGTTATGCTGCAGTGTAGCAAAGTAAATGTTGCGCCCATGCTTTTGGCCTTTTTCGCTTTCCGTACATCCAGCTGAGCTTTGATGCATCTACGCATGCTGTCAGCAGACACGCCTCGTTGAGGGGGAACAGGAATTCCGGTAGGGAACAGAATCTTCACCGGAAGTGTGTTTGGGGAACTTTTGATTACATAGGCTACTCGATGGGAAACACATAAAATACAAGTAACTTTTTATGTATTTACTTTTCAATATTTTGTACGAAATCATCTTCTAAATGTCTGTTCAGCCGTTCCTGTGTGACAGAAGACACTTGATTAATTGAAGTGGTTCTAATTAGGTCATGATAAATTAGGTTATTTAGCAAAATACATACTCATCTCGGTACCCATTAATTATGCAACACTTTACATTTTACAACCAAATTATATAATATCCAATTAATTTAGTTTTTCTATAAGAAATTTTTTTTTCTTGACATCTCAATTTTTCAACGCAAATTCCTGAACATGATGGGATACGCTTAGCCTCAAATACTGCTCCGATGGGATATATTAGAGTGTGTGGATTTAGTAGTTAATGTGGCGCTGAGCTTTGGCATTTATCAGTCTGGGACAGTCTTGTATATTTACTTCTATTGAGGATTTTAAAACTCATGTAACTCCCCTGTGATTTCACTTAATTATCCAGTAACAAATGATTTCAATACAAAATGACCTAAAGATCACACAATATTCAATAGCATTTTAGGAGATAAATACATTGAAAACTGAACACTCTTTGGGAGGAAGGAATAAGTAGGCCTATGTGGTAATCAATTTTTTTTTTTTTTTTAAATCAGAAACATCTAGAAGTAGCACAACTGAATAAACAAAACACATGCCTGATGTTTTATTATAAGCTGAACTGGTTTTATTAACTGACACTATGGGAAAGGCAATGAAACGGACAAGAGGTCAGACGGCTGAAGCATGTGTTGAAATAAGCCCAATCACACTGTGAAATGTACTTTATGCATTAGAGACTGCTGTGCTTATTCTGGGGGTGTTTCACTCTATTTTAAGAATACAGAAAAACTTCTTAACAGATTTTAACTGTGAATTTACAGAACAATTACATTTTTTATTTACTTCAGTGTGTCAAATTCAGTTGTGAATTGTGTATGTTCTCTGTATCCACAAACAGGTCTGAAATCAAGTCTCTCATCAAGGAGGAAGAGAAGGAGAAACTGTACCTGTAAAATGAGTGTGTGTGAGGAGAGAGAGGAGGAGGCATCTGTTCACACTCAGAGAGCAGCATCTCCAGGATTCAGCTGTGTGTCCATGAAGAGTAATAACTCCATGCGTAAGCCTCCTATGTTCAGTGATGGACCGTCTTCAGTATCCAGCTGTGTGTCCATGAAGAGTGAAAACTCCATGCGTACGCCTCCTATGTTCAGTGATGGACCGTCTTCAGGATTCAGTTGTGTGTCCATGGAGAGTGAAAACTCCATGCGTACGCCTCCTATGTTCAGTGATGGACCGTCTTCAGGATTCAGCTGTGTGTCCATGAAGAGTAACAACTCCATGCGTAAGCCTCCTATGTTCAGTGATGGACCGTCTTCAGGATTCAGCTGTGTGTCCATGAAGAGTAACAACTCCATGCGTACGCCTCCTATGTTCAGTGATGGACCGTCTTCAGGATTCAGCTGTGTGTCCATGAAGAGTGAAAACTCCATGCGTAAGCCTCCTATGTTCAGTGATGGACCGTCTTCAGGATTCAGCTGTGTGTCCATGAAGAGTGAAAACTCCATGCGTAAGCCTCCTATGTTCAGTGATGGACCGTCTTCAGGATTCAGCTGTGTGTCCATGAAGAGTGAAAACTCCATGCGTAAGCCTCCTATGTTCAGTAATGGACCTGCTGTGACCTCTGACCCTGTGTGAGTATCATGAAGCTGCTGAACTATCTGCTGTAGTGAAACTTGAATGTGAAATTACTTAACCTGGTGTGACAATCACAGAAGTTACTTTCTCTGAAATGCTAGTAAATCACTTTGTAATGAAAAAATTAAGAAATATTAAGATCTGTAAAAATGATTTTTAACTCTGGTCGACACAATAATGTTCTTAAACCCGAGTTCACACTGCATGATTTTAGCGTGAAATTTTGCGAAATCACTGATAAATGCCATGATCTTAAAGAAAATTGTTGATGAGTCGTGAGATATTTGGCATGCTAAATATCTGGAAAATCTTGCTGTGTGAAATGTGTTCTGACTGAAAATTACATCAGTGATGATGATCTACAGCCAATGAGAGATCAAGATACAGGGCAGCGGGAAGTTCGGGGAGAAGTTATAGACCAGAATATCAGAACACACAAGCTTTACAGTTATATCACAAGCTTTATAATTATATCAAACAAAGCACAAACATTTGCTTGACCGGAAGCACATTAAAATATTATTATTTACCCCCAACTCTCTTTGCAGAACACACAGTCCTTGCTCCCCTCGTCCCCCCAACCATTTCCTCCTGCATAATCTGTTTTTATTTTTCTCTTTTTCACTGCAAATCAGCGCACAGACAATTTGGATTGCAAGCTTTTTTTTCAAGGCTACCATTTTTAATAACAATTTCAGTGTCGCGTGTGTTTGGTTGTGAAATGTTGTTTGCGGACCAGACAGAAGTTGTCAGCGATTCTTTCTTTTGTAAGACCATGCAATGTGAAACCCCGTCACCGACCCATCGTAACTGTGAACACAGCAGCAACTGAATGTTACTCCCGGATAGTCAAGTGTGAAAAGAACAGTGACTCGACTACTTTAAAAATCAGTGGAAACTCTGCATTAAGGTTACTAGAAAGCTACAGACATGTGAGTTATTATCAGGGATACCCACTGGGTTTGATTTAACCCAGCATAGTTGATTAATTTTTAATATTAATTTTACTTTTTTTTTATAAATTTTTTTTATACATGAATTAATGTCTGCTGATTAACTTAAATCCTCTAAACTTTTATAAAATACTCGATACAACCACTGGCTTGCATATTTATGGCTTATATTTTATATAATTTGTCATATTACCAATATTTAAGATAGTTTAACCAATATTATCAGTAAAAATGTAATAATTATAAGTAAATCAAGTGTAATCGACCAGTCTCTGTTGTCCCGTTTCCACCGTAACGGCGCTGTATCTCGTGCCGGAGCTTGTGTCATGTTCAGCGGGGGAACTTCTAACTTCAGACCGCCGCCCTGCGTTTCACTCGTAGCAGAAATATGCGGCGACTGGCTCCATAACCTGGCCATAAACAAACAGTGTACAGTTCTGAGAACATATTTTAACATCATACGTATTTATATTCGGTATATTTTTTAATAAAATCATATAGTTTTATGCAAGGCATCAGGCGTTTCCATCACGCGAAAAGACCGTCATGAGTCACGCGACACTAGTGTAGGTGACTCGCATCGGACCTCTGTATGTTGCTTTGCATAAAATTAAATGATATACAGCACAATAATGAATATATAGATCAAATAAAATGTACACAAACCTGTATTTTACCGAAGACATGCACCATTTTGACGGAGCTGCACTGCTCTCTCCTGAAGAGGTCGCAAAAAGCCTGCGATAAATAACTCAATCCCTGGGTTGTTATGTCTGACCCAAGATCTGGGTAACACAAGAAAACTACCCAAACACTGGGTTGTTATGTCTGACCCAGGAGCTGGGTAACACAAGAAAACTACCCAAACACTGGGTTGTTATGTCTGACCCAGGAGCTGGGTAACACAAAAACTACCCAAATACTGAAAAAATAACCTAATATTTTCTAGAGTGTAGTCTTGGAATCCAGATAACAAGTTAGTCTCATTAGCCTCTCCCCTGGCGACCCTATTCTTGAACATAGACTGAAAAATCACAAATCCAAACTTAAATGGTTGCTGAACTTAATGTGCTGCTTTACATTTATTTTTATTTTCTGTTAATATAAAGCCTGTGCCTGGGCATCCTAAAACTGAAAAAGCGGTAAATCCAACCAAGTTGTCTTTCAAATTTGTCCCAAACAATCAAAATGCTCTGGGAGTTTTAGGCGCAGTAGCCAATATGGCCTCTAGGTGACATTCAGACTCCATTTAGTGATTTAGAAACTCATGAAGGCTTTGGACCACTGGCCTCTTTTAATAGAAGACACATAGGATTTTATTGCTGAAGTGAAAGCAAGCAACAATTAAAGTAAAAATAAAACAAAGTTATAGTAGCTTAAATTAAGATACTTTTTGTGAAGAAAAAGTTCTACACTGAACTTGCACTAAATGTAAATGAAAAAGTTAGTGGTCCGTTCCAGTTAAGAAATTCTAAATATCAAAATAGTAAATACACATCAATGACTGACACGAATATTAGTTATGATTCTTCTATGTTGTTTTATTCTGCTCTTCTTCTTTGCTTCACTTCACCAGTGCTCTGTGAATTTATTGACTGATTTAAAAAAGTAGACATTAATAAATCATTTAAAAAAAAACTGTCAAAAGCATCAACATTGAAAGTCAACTGATATCATCACAACATTTATTTCCATCAAGGGGTGCATTAATTGTTGGTCAATATCTTGTATTGTTAATGCAAGAGTCCAGCACTGTGTAAAGTCTCCTCCAGCACATCCCAAAGACTTTCAATGAATTTAAGATCTGGACTCAGAGGAGCCGATTCATGTGTGAAAATGATTCTTCATGCTCCTCACAACCATTCTTTCACAATCTGAGCCTGATGAATCTTGGCATTATAATGCTGGAATATGGCCATGATGTGTCTTCCTACATGATTGTTTAAGAAATGCTACACTCCATCAATTAGGGTTAGAAGAACTGTTGCCCAGAGGTGTAAAGTCCAGCTTCAGAAAGTTAAAGTCCTCCTCAGTATTTTGTTCCAATCACCTGGATTTGCTAATTGTCACAGTTTTTCAGCCAGGAGAACTAATTAGTGATTCAGATGGCTGAGTTCATGGGTGGAATAAACATATGGCAGGACTTCTACTTTCTGACCCCTTGTCTTTACACCTCTGCTGTTGCCAAACCTATAACATGCTAGAAACACAATAATGATCCAGTCATAGACTCTTAAGCATTTCATTTCAATTCAATAAACTGTATTGATCCCCAGACCCAGAGTCGTAAATTTACACATCACAGCAGCACATACCACAGTAATAATAATTAATAAAAAACATTCACAACAATAACCATTATTTTTTTCGTATTTGTATCGTATTATCAGAACAATCAAGCTTGTTATTCAAGTATACACCTAGTTACTTATATGATGTTACAGTCTCAATTCCCGACCCTTGTATGTTTACTGGTACAACCTGCTAAGGATATTATATTAATATTATCTACTAAAATCAACCACAATTTCCTTCGATTTACTAGCATTAAGACTAAGACCGTTTATCTCACACCAATCCACAAAACTCTCAAATAGCCCCCAATACTCACCCTCATCATGGTCTGTTATAAAGACAACAAATGAAATCATCAGAACATTTCTGGAGGTGACAGGTTTCAGAGTTGCACTGTAAGTCTGATGTATAAAAAGTAAACAAAAAAGGAGCTAAAACCTTTCCTTGAGGGACTCCAGTACTGCACTTCACTACTTGAGATACACAGAGATGAACTTCATCATTGTCCATCTTACATCTAAGTAGTGAAGGCTGTATAGTATTAAGTGCACTCGAGAAATCAAAGAATGTAATTCTGACGATGTTATCCAGAGTCTCTAAATGACTTAGTGATTTGTGTAAGAGACAGTGTTGGGTATAGTTACTTTGGAAAGTAGTTAATTAGGTTACAACGTTACCATCAATTAACCCTCATGTGGTGTTCAAAACCCTATAACACTTGTGGTCTTCCCGGGTCAAAATGACCCGCCTATAAAAAATAGCTTATAAATCACTCATTATACCATATTTTCACCCAATCTTGGATTCAATCTTTTTGTCAACTTGTTCTCTTTCAATTAGGACTGGTTTTATATTTCTATTTGCATCTAATTAATCGTAGGCCTCATTTATTTGAGAGTAGGCATCTCATTTTTTGAGTAAAAAAAACATTATTTTTGAATAATTTTGGAAATATTAAATGAAATCTGAAGAAAATTGGCACTGTTTATCACACTAGTCTACTTTAATATTTCAACAGGAATTTTGTTTTGAAAAACTTTTATTTTGTACAAAATGGCACATTGTCACACTTGTGGTCTTCCCGGGTCAAAATGACCCGCCTATAAAAAAAAGCTTATAAATCACTCATTATACCATATTTTCACCCAATCTTGGATTCAATCTTTTTGTCAACTTGTTCTCTTTCAATTAGGACTGGTTTTATATTTCTATTTGCATCTGATTAACCGTAGGCCTCATTTATTTGAGAGTAGGCATCTCATTTTTTGAGTAAAAAAAACATTATTTTTGAATAATTTTGGAAATATTAAATAAAATCTGAAGAAAATTGGCACTGTTGATCACACTAGTCTACTTTAATTTTTCACCAGGAATTTTGTTTTGAAAAACTTTTATTTTGTACAAAATGGCACAGAATTACACTTGCGGTGTTCCACTGGGCCATTGAGGGCCATTGTTTCAATGGGCCATTGAAAGTGAATGGGAGAGACTGAAACATTTTCAGGAGCATGTTCATTGTTTATGTACACATATGAGCATGTGATGGATTATGGTGAGTTTGGGCTCTTTTTAATCTTAACAATCTCATGTAAATAATGATGTGCCATTTTCCACAATTTATGCATGCTTCATTGAGTTACGAGTTAAAACGTGACAAGTGCTAGGCTACATCTATATTCAAGGCTCTGTGAGCGCCTGTGGGGGTTCGTGTGTTACAACTCCATTAGGAATATCTTTAGATCTGAGTGATGGATTATGCTGAGTTTGGGCTCTTTTTAATTGTGATAGTCTACTGAAAATAATGATGTACATTTTTCTACGATCTGTGCATGCTTCGTGAATTTATGAGCAAAAACCAAACGTGAGAGCTTCATGAGTATATACTTGGCTAGGTGCGTCTGTGGTATTTTTTGTGTTAGAACGCCATGAGGAATATCTTTAGATCTTATTGATGGAATATATTGAGTTTGGGCTCTTTTTAATCGTGAGCTCCTGCTGTAAATAACGTTGTGTCATTTTTCATGATCGATGTATGTTTCATGAAGTTACGAGTAAAAAGGCCAAGTCTAAGCTACCTTGCTTGGCTATGTGAGTCTGTGTGTCTGTAGTATTTTTTGTGTTAGAACTCCATGAGGAATATCTTTAGTTCTGAGTGATGGATTATGTTGAGTTTGGACTCATTTTAATTGTAAGCATCTGCTGTAAATAATGATGTGTCATTTTCCACAATTGGAGCATGTTTCATGAAGTTACGAGCAGAAATGTGTCTAAAATTCCATCATCCATATATGGTTTACACATGGGTCTCTTGAAGGGCTTCTTTTACAAAAATCTCTCTCAAGTTTAGTAAAAAGCCTGAAACAATTATGCTTGCTGTATTCTACTAATTGAGACCTTTCAAATGACATATGACACAGGACTATCTGAGCTGTATGATGTATTTGACATATTGCTGAATGTAGTACAAAAAAGTAGTTTATAAATTATGAATTAGTTTTTTTCTATTTATCAGCAAATAACTCAGCACTACTTAGGAGTTCATCAAATTGGCTACATTCATTGTAAATTTCAGACTCTAAGCTTTCAAATGACACCTATTTTAAGTTGATCAAGGTAATAGTTTTGAAAAATATTATGATTATTTATTTTGCAGCTAGGTGGCGCCTGCGGGGGAACACTCAGTTTTAGAGTGATAACTCAGCTCTCATTAGGAGTTGATCAAAGTGATTAGATGCATTAAAAAGCTGAGATTCTAAACTTTAAAATGATACCTATTTTGTGTTGTTCCATTCATTGTTTGCATTGGTCTCTCCCATTCACTTTCAATGGCCCATTGAAACAATGGCCCACAATGGCCCTCAATGGCCCAGTGGAACACCACAAGTGTAACTCTGTGCCATATTGTACAAAATAAAAGTTTTTCAAAACAAAATTCCTGGTGAAAAATTAAAGTACACTAGTGTGATCAACAGTGCCAATTTTCTTCAGATTTTATTTTATTTTTCCAAAAATTATTCAAAAATATTATTTTTTTGCTCAAAAAATGAGATGCCTACTCTCAGATAAATGAGGCCCACGATTAATCAGATGCAAATGGAAATACAAAACCAGTCCTAATTGAAAGAGAACAAGTTGACAAAAAGATTGAATCCAAGATTGGGTGAAAATATGGTATAATGAGTGATTTATAAGCTATTTTTTATAGGCGGGTCATTTTGACCCGGGAAGACCACAAGTGTGACTATGTACCATTTTTTACAAAATAAAAGTTTTTCAAAACAAACTTCCCGGTGAAACATTAAAGTAGACTAGTGTGATCAACAGTACCAATTTTCAAAAAAAAAAAAAAAAAATTTCCAAAATTATTAAAAATTGTCGTTTTTTTTTACTCAAAAAATGAGATGCCTACTCTCAGATAAATGAGGCCCACGATTAATCAGATGCAAATGAAAATACAAAACCAGTCCTAATTGAACGAGAACAAGTTGACAAAAAGATTGAATCCAAGATTTGGTGAAAATATGGTATAATGAGTGATTTATAAGCTATTTTTTATAGGCGGGTCATTTTGACCCGGGAAGACCACAAGTGTAACAAGGTAACAAAACCCCCCCTAAAAAAGTACGAAAATTTTCAAAAAACATTTGAGAAGTAGTTATACCCTTTGGGAACAAAGTCACTAAGTTTCAGTCCAATGCAATAACATTAACTAGTATTTTTGGGAAAAAGAAAATCTTCTCCGGGTCAAAATGACCCGAAGACCACATGAGGGTTAAAAGTAATCAGTTACGTTACAGCGTTATCTATTCATAAAAGTAACGCGTTAGAGTACTCATGCGTTACCAAAAATTAAAAGCCGTTTGCAGCGGCTCACACATGACAGACACAGCCCCCGGCCCCTTTAAATGCACCTAGAAGTCGTGACTCCTGACAATGAATAACGTCAGTCATCCGACTAAATTAACACTGCAGGATAACAATAACAGGAAAGACAGTCAGCAATAGGCTATTCCACATGGCGTTTTATTTATTTATTTATTATCACAGAACATATTAATCAAAATTCGCACCTACCCAGCCCGGGTAGCCTAGGCTACTGTATATGAGCACCATACAAGATAACTCCTGATTTTTTCTTTAAATCTAATGCAGTTATCAAAGTGTATCAAGTGTGCTTACTTGTAAACACAACCTGAGGTAAACAGGCTTGCAGATTTAAATCCATTTAGAAATGAACAACCAGTCAACGATCTAACCGAATTTAACAGCTGCCTGTCAAACAAAAATGATTACAAACCGAATTAAATTTTTGGCGGTCGACAGAAGCTTTTCACCAATGCAGAGTGTGCATTTTCTTTTCCTTTTCGTTGACAAATTGAACATGATGTGCGTACTTCCATAATCCAAACGCTGTCTTCTCTGCCATCTTGCCGGGAGTTAAAAAACAAAACAAAAAAAAACACACACACACACACAGGGTCAGACTCAGGCGCATGCAGGGCACAGACGTATCACAGCCATTGACTTTACGATCACAGCGCTTCGGCTCCGCTGATATACCCGCAGGTGGCAAAGTAGACCTAAGCCTACTGTCTGACAAAAAGCAGGCTGCAGTCGGGATTTTCCTTTCCTTAAAATAACGGATTACTTTTTAAAAAAAATAACGAAGTTACTGATTACTTAACGCAAGAAACTAACGCGTTAAGTTACACATTTCACGAAAAAGGTAATTAGAGTACTCTACCCACAACACTGGTAAGAGATAAATAATTGCATCATCTTCTAGGCGTATGAATAGGCTATATTTGGGTCTTTTTTCAAAATTTTCTCCTAATGGGATTCTTCGGGACTTTTTTTTTCCTTACTCAGGACATATTGAGGATACAAAATCAGTTGAGTTTGCTTCTGTTGCGATTTGTTCAAGGTTGACCCCCATTTTGGCTTAAAATGACTGGACTATAACGTTGGATTTTGGTTACGCAAAAACAACAAAAATCTCAACGTTAGCTGTATTGGACATCAATTTAACATTGACATTAGATGTTGAATTTACATTGAATTTTGGTCACCCGACGTCGCAACCGAAATTTAACCAAATATCAACGTCTTATGACGTTGTGTGCCTTCTGGGAATAACCTGTTATGTCTCATTTAACAGACGCTTTTATCCAAAGCGACAAGTAGGAGAGCATCTAACACATACTCGGCACAATCCGGCGTGACGTGAAGAGGTCCATACGGGTTCTGTTGTCTTACACGTCTTACTGCGTTACAGTAGGTTAAATCATAACATGGAAACTTTGCGCGTGATTCATGTCATCGCGACATACTGTAACACATTATACAACCGGCACATCCGGGAACTTAACTGTAAATTTCGTAACCGCCCCTTTTTAGGGGAAAACAAACCAGACTTCCCATAGACTTCAATACAAAATAGCGGCACAAAACAACGTCCGTACACAGCCGGCAGACGTGTATAACTTCAGAAATCACTTAGATGAAATATGTCGAGTAATTATATGTCCACCCTGCCTTCCATAGAGCGTGAACGATACATTTAACTTAATTTGGGCAACTTAAAAATGACCAGCGTCAAATTGGTCTAACAACCCCACCCAGTGGCCAGAAGTGTCTTACCCGGACATTTACTCGTACCTCATCAAGTCACCAGGTAGCCAGTGAATGATTTTACTTCGGTTTTAAGAAGTAAACATCTTTAAATGTATAATATTATGTCTTTATATTTAGAGTAGCTACTGAGTGCACTTTTCTGTCCAGCCATACAACTAGCCTGATTTAGCTTTCGATAGCATCATCCGTAATTCATGATATTTCCATAACAGCAAGATATTGATGATGATGGCAGGCAGAGATGGGCATAAATACATGGAAATGTATTTAAAATAAAATTAAAATACAAAATACTGTGTGGAAAAATTGAATTAAATACAAATACATAATAGGGGTAGCCTATTGTGTGAAATTGTTTTTTTTAAAATACAAATGACATGTTTGTAAGGGTTAGTACACGTCCTCAATCCGATACTGTGTATGGCGCTCGCCGGTTTGTTTTCCCCTAAAAGTGGGCGTGAACCTTTTCAGAGACGTTCTATGACGCTACGCCGGTTGCATGTATACTTACACCCGTTTCACACATACTCCGTTTGCAGTGCGTATGCGGTGCGTATTTTTTTCCGTACCCATGTTAACAGGTCAGAGCTTTCACACTGCACGCGGTTGCAGTTCGTCGATCCGTTCCAGTTGCGGTGCGTATACAGCAGTGCAGCGATCGTTTCCGCACCGAGTCTATTTCGTGGTCAAAATGATCACAGATTGACCTGAAAATGTAGAAATTTCACCATAAGTGCGATTAATGAAATAAAATGTAGTAATCTCACCATAAATGTATTTAATTAAATACTATTTTTTTCACTTTAAGACCGGGGTAAAGCAAGGAAAGCTACAATTTACCTCAACAAGGCGACATAAACAACACTTGTCTCATTTGTGGAGGTGGAAAAACAAGTTCTTTGTGACATGCAAGATTTATTGTATTAAAATTTAAATGAAAAAGAAAAGGCATGCGAGTCGGCTGTTTCTGTCAATTTTAAGTTTTAATTTAAAATGTTTGCGATTTAATATGTCAGGCTACATGGTTAAATTTGACCACTTGCTTGAGCAACCTAATATAAGTAGCCTAATGCACTGAATAATAGGCTGACGTTGTTTAAATTGTGTTTAAACGTGCATACGTCTATTAAAGAGTGTATGTGTACAAAGAGAATCGCAATGCTGAAACGTTAAGACCGCGGGTAAATCAATGGAAAATACAATTTACTTCAACAAGGCAACATAATGAACAACGCTCGTCTCATTCGTGGAGGTGGAAAAACAAGTTCTTTGTGACATGCAAGATTTATTGTATAAAGATTTAAATTATGCAAGGAAAGGGTAAAAGTCTAGCCTGGGTGCCAGCCCGAACCCCGCCCACAACATTTTTTGGTCGGGAAGTTCGGTCTGGACTCGCTCCGTTGAGGAGCTATTATGCCCGAACAAAAATTGTTCGGACCAATCAAATTGTCAGGGCGGGCTTTATACGATGATGGACAGATGAGCAACGGTAACGTAATCATCCACGCCACCAAAGAGCGCTTGATTTGAATTAGTTTACAACAAAGACGACTGCTGCTGGAGAAATGAGATGTCACGAGTTCACACTTACAAATAAGTCAGATAGAATAAATGCGTATATAAGATTTCACACAAATAAGTCGATAGAATAAATGCGTATATGACGTGCTGTCCGAGGAGAGGGCTGTGGGCTCGGTAGCCATACTCCCCCGTATTCCTGGTTGTGAGAGAACAAGACAAGAGTGAGGATTCGGGGTGGTGGAGGGATGCTGAAAAACTGTCAAGGAGTGTTAGGTAAGTTGACAGAGTGAATATGCTTCCTCATGCTGATAGATAGGGTAACGTTAGACATGGTATTGTTTGATGACAAGTTGATATTGGATTGATTATTTGTACGTGCTCCTCCCGGACTTTGTTTATGAAACATCATGTGTAGATTCCGCCATCGCGTCTGTTATAGAAGATATCCACAGCGCATTCATTTTAAAAGAGGAACAGAGAGCCGCGACATTTTGTTGGTTGAAAATATGAATGAAGAACATGCGTCATTTACTCCGTTGCTCTGATTGGTTGTAGGTCTATCCAATTGAGTGCAGAGGTTTTTTTTTTTCCTGGTTCGGTTGAGACACGCCCCATAATCAAATCTCTATGGAGCGGTATCAGACTCACATTCTGACTAGAATCTGAGTATGACGACGTCAGGCTAGTAAAAGTCTGCTGTTTTTGTCAATTTTAAGTTTTAATTTAAAATGTAGGCTATGCAATTTTAATATAAGTACATGGTAAAATATTTTACCACTTGCTTGAGCAACTTAATATATAATTATATAGAAGTAATGCATTTAATAATATGTTGTTTAAATTGTGTTTAAACGTGAATACATCTATTAAAGACTCCGAAAGAGTGTATATGTGCAAAGGGAATCGCAATGCTGACAAAAAAACTTTTTTTAAATAAAAGTTGCTGATAACTTCTGGATTTGAAATACAAATTGTGAGTAGGCCTATATATTTGTGGTATAGCCTACAGCAGCGGATCAGTTACACACTGCAAACGCAACATATGTGAAAGCATTATTGCGCGTGCTGCTCCTGCACTGCAACACGCACCGCACACGCACTGCACACGGAGTATGTGTGAAACGGGCGTTACAGTGTGTGTTTGGAAAAAGGATGTAATCGTCCTCTGCTTTTTTCTGGCCCCAGACGGCCAAACAGCAAAGTGACTAAACGAACGAAAAGTCTCAAGAGCAACAAGAGATTTGGAGCTCATGGCAGACCAAGAGATGATTTGCGCTGTGATTGGGTGAATGTTAGTTCATTCAAGTCTAAGTAACAAATCAGAGAACACAGGCGAAAATATTGGCGCTGGGTCAAAAAAAAATGTGGGGGACAGAATCACCTGTTTCTAAAAGTGCAGGGGACGTGTCCCCCCCGGTTGCTACGCCCCTGAATAATTGCATCATCTTCCCCAACAGCAGTTTTATAGGCAAACTATAGTTTATCCTCAGCAGCATCATCACCTGCTTAATATGGTTTAATACGAATCTCTCAAAGACCTTCATCAACTGCGCTGTTAAAGCAATCGGTGTGTAGTGTGAGAACTCCGAGGGGTTTGTTATCTTAGGCACTGGTACTGTTCATGATGTCTTCCATAAAACAGCTTCCATCATTTATTTTGCCCATTTAAATCCACACAGAGACTCTTTTTTTTGGCCTGACAGTGTATGTTTTTATTGACCATTGGTGGGTCAACGCATTTTGGTAAAATAAATCATTAAAGTGGTTTATTTTGATTAAAAATCTTCTAAATGTAAAAGGGGCCTTTTACCTCAGACTCGGGATTAAAGACTCACCAGGACTTCAGCAAAGTTTGTACTATTTTCTGTTTATTTTGAGAAATAAATGGAATTCATTTTTGTTAAATAAATAAACAAATAAACTCATTAAAATAAATGTCATTTTAAAAACACATATTTAAAAACTATTACATTTTTAAAAACTAAAGATTCTGAAAGCTTTGAAGGAGATCCCATGAACATTATTTTTAAAATTATATTATATTTCCTTAAAATATATTTTTGGCTTTACAGTAGAAACAATAATTGTGATCATTTATTATATGAAATGATTAATATCATATTTTTAAATATGAATGTTTCCTAATATAAATATGGGGGAACCATATGGTTAATGTCACTTTATAAATGTATTATTAAACATCTGAATCTAACCATGTCATGTCAGCAAATGGAAAAGTCAGCCAGCTATTAATTATAATGTTAATTATTGTGCCTTTTGCCCCAACAGTAGGGCCAAACTTTACATATTATTCAGAAAAACTGTTGAATTAATTACCTTGAACAAAACTGAAAATCATTAACAAGACCTTTAACTCAAAAAAATATATATATAATAATTTTAGCGATTCTCAATGGCTAATTAAAGCACAGCTGTCCGTGATAACGTCAAGAATCAGCCAAATGTCCATGTGAAACGTGGATGTTTAGGAAAGTTTTTGTGCCATCTAGTGGTTTAAAGGATAATAAAATCAAATGCAGCTTTTACCCCGGTGGCCTTCAGCCCTGTTGTACCCTACTATTAATAAAACATGTTTTCCCTCTAAAACTAATACAAATACTGCTCTATAAATTACAGAAGTATTGACAGGGTTAATTTAATGGAGCAGTCAAATAATCTGCAGAGAAACAATGTGAAATATTTCTGTTTATTTCTCATTATCAACAACAGGAAAAGAAAGAGAGCAGCTTCTCCAGTATCCAACTGTCTGACCATGAAGGCCACAAAATTCAGTGATGGACCAGTGACCTTTGACCCTGTGTGAGTATCATCATGTAGGGTGAGAGACACATGAACACAAAATGCACGAAGGTTCAGAAAAGTTTACATTTCATACGGCTAAAGTTCTTTAACAAGTATAACAAGTAACAAGTGGAAGTCAAGATGCAAAGAAAGGAATTGTTAAATAGTGCTTTCTTATGCTTCTCTCTGCCATTTCTCTGTTAGACCTCCATTTACACAGGAATGAGTTTTGTTACATGTGTTGCATCAGTGTTATATTGACAATTATTGGTTGTCGATTATCGGTGGTTCCCAATATGGTTGTCATGACATATTGCTAGAGGTGCCACAAAATCTTTGCTCATTTCAGTATTTTAAATATTATTATATAAATGTAAGTGTTTTGTAAGGATACTCTGATCGATCTGCCATAAATCAGCCAATAATAACTTCCTATGTGAAAATAGCCAAAGACACGACGTAGTTTCACAGAAAGTTTTTTTATTACTCCTCACTCACCATTGCCAAGTCAAAAACAGAGAAAAAGAAAAAGCAACAGTCTCGCAGACTCTCGCGATAATCCATTCCCTCGCACATGAAGTTAACACTATGAATCGACTGATTGTCTGTAAACTGGCCCATCATATGTTGATGACACAAAAAATGCAAGACTGCTCAAACCAGACAGAGCAAATATGAAAGAACTTTTTAAAATCAGGATTCTTATCAGCTGATCAAGGAAATCTGTGATCGGTATAAAATATGTGATTTTCTATTTCTAAAAGAAAAGGTGGCAGGTTATTTAGACATAAAATCTTCTCTGACTTTTCAAATGCTTCACTTGTGGCAAAGGGGACATTAATGTGCAACTAGGAAATGCAGAAATAAACTGAGTTTGCAGTCTCTTATAATAAATCACCTGCCATCAGTCATCATTTACATGTAAATTAATTACGTATAATAATTTCAGAAACACTGCTTTTTCTCCATGCCAGTGCTTCTGTGATATTCTAAAATAATGGTTTCTGGTTTAAACTTTCTGCCAAGAATTTTAGCCTTTCTCTTTTTTTCGAACATTTTGAGTAGAAGTCACGGTTCGGTTCATACCTTGGTTCAGACATCACGGTTCAGTACGAGTTCAGGTACAATGGAGGGAAAAGCAAAACAAAAATGTAGAAGGCAATTTTTTTTTATTGTGCATGTCTCAGGCTGTAAAATAAATAAATTAAATAAAAGGAAAATAAATGTCTTAAGCCTTGTATTTTTTAATTAAGTTTTATTAATAAAGTAAAGGCATAGAACCAGTTTATTTGTAGTGCATTGACAGTAGTTTTATATAATTAGTTTATTAATTAAATTAATAAAAAGACAAAGACCTTGACATATGTTTGGTAATTGTATCTGAATGAATTTAAAATTAATTTGCTATATTTCAGATCAATATATTTGTTTTCCTTAAAATTTTAATTAACACTAACTTTATTCTCATCTGAATTATAAATAATTGATTTCTTTATAAAATAATACTACCATTAAAAACACATTTGATTTTTTTTTTTATCAATGTAGAATGTGTGACTTAAAAATAAACAGATTAGTCCTCAGTTTGAGGACAAGAAATGAAAACCAATGCAATATGATGAATGTCCAAAAGATGGCACCCACAGACTGTTTTTAAATGGGGTTGGATTAATATTTTAAACAGTGTGTGTGTGTGTGATTTTGGTTAGGTAACAGTTGTAGGTTTGTTTGTACAGTTTGAAAAGAGTTTACAGTTTGACAAAAGCACAATGTTGTGTTTTATTGCGAGTGTACACAAATATAAGTAAACACTTTGCAGTTTGAATGATGTCCTGTATGAACAAAGTTTCCACTGTTCAATCGCGCCCGTGCCTCCCTCTCTCTCTCTCTCTCTCTCTCTCTCTCTCTCTCTCTCTCTCTCTCTCTCTCTCTCTCTCTCTCTCTCTCTCTCTCTCTCTCTCTCTCACACTCACACACACACACACACACACACACACACACACACACACACACACACACACACACACACACACAACATATTCCAGCATTGCGATCTTGACATCGCAGCCTGTTCATTATAGCCACAGAGCTTGAGAACTGAAGCGGAGCTACAGATTAGATATCCTTAAAGAACCCGCGCATCTAACAGTAGTTCCGCATTACATTCATTAATTTGCAAGCGAGTTTTATTTATTTTTATACCATGTATTCTCTGTGTATATTCATGCACCAAACCGTGACGCCTGTACCGTTTCGGTTCAATACGAATACATGTACCGTTCCACCCCTAGCTCCAACCCATATTCAGTGTGCAAATTTCACAAAGCAACAATTTGGTGAATTGTACTTTAAAGGGGAACTTTTATTTGAGAAGTTAAATTATATTTTTGGTTCATTATGAAACCGTAGCGGGACAGATTAGACTATGGTGGGCCGCCACAATCTAGTTAATGAATGGGAAACACTAGCTAAGTTTCCATCCACTTGTCAATCGAATTATCTGAAGTTCGGTAAAAAAAACTCATGCGAATAAAGCTGGTGAAAGTGTGTTTCCATCCAACGGCTTTAAAGCAAAAAAAAACCTGTGCGTAATGATGTCACATGCTGTTTTGCGATCAAATTGGTACATCGAATTGATTTGAGACATTTTAAGGTGTTTCCATTCATTTTCGCACTGAATAGCCCTACTTTAAATATGGAGGTCATTATCTGCCCCCAAATGCCGGATTTATAAGAGCTCCAACCCATGTTCAGTGTGCAAATTTCACAAAGAAACAATTTGGTGAATTGTACTTTAAAGGGGAACTTTTATTTGAGAAGTTTAGCTATATTTTTGGTTCATTATGAAACCGTAGAGGAACAGATTAGACAATGGTGGGCCGCCACAATCTAGTTAATGAATGGGAAACACTGACTACGTTTACATGCAGCCAATAACCGGGTTATGGTCGGGTTAAGGTCACTATTCGAGTTTCTGAAACATTCGGAATAACCCGTTTACATGCGTGAGCAGAGAGAGTTACTCCTGTATACATGGAATTTGTAATCAATTGGTAATATCCTGATGTAAACGGCGACGCACGGTTAGCGTCTGGCGTACGGACAACCATAAGACGCAATATGCGTCATTCTTCATGTATCCAAAGACAACAACAACAACAGCAGCAGCACGCGGATAATGAATAGTTCGGGGCAGATAGCGATCGCCTTTGTTTGCGCTTTCCTCCTCGCTCCAAAAGTGTGTTGCTGTGCTGCGTCTCGCCATGTTTACCTCTACTTCTTGTGTACTTCCAGTATACTGCACGCTGGTTTTTGTATGCGCCGTCTCTACTCAAAAGACCAAGATTCCTTGCGAATAGAGACTATGATATGATTTTCATATTAAACATATTTAAATATTTTCACAAAGGTCTTTTCTGTTTGTTTTTGTGTCTCTGTCTTCTTAATGTGTTTTCAGTGGTGGCAGAGCTGACCAGATCAGAGATGTGTCCTGTCAGACCAGCACATCCTCCTCCTGTCAGAAACACATCAGTCATCATGACACAGAAGCAGCCCTGCAGCTCGATTCTCACCAGCCAGTGCATGATGATCTGCAGAGAGTCAAAGACCAGCACAAAACCAGCATGAAGAACAAGTATGAGAGCTTATTTGAGGGAATCAAACTACAAGAGAATCAGACTCTCCTGAACAGGATTTACACACAGCTGTACATAATAGAGGGAGAGAATGAAGGAGTGAATGAAGAACATGAGGTGCTACAGATGGAGAAAAGTTACAAGACACTCCAAGACACTCCAATCAACTGCAATGACATCTTTGATCCTTCACCTGAACTAGGATATGAGGAGAAGAGAAGAGAGAAGAAAGACAAAATCAAGACTGTTCTTACTAAAGGCATCGCTGGAATCGGAAAAACCGTCTCTGTGCAGAAGTTCATTCTGGACTGGGCCGAGGGAAAAGCCAATCAGGATGTAGATTTCATGTTTGTGCTTCCATTTAGAGAGCTGAACTTGATTAAAGATCATCAGTACAGTCTTCACAGACTTCTGCTGGACTTTCATCCTGAACTTCGACATCTGGACTCAAAGATTTATGATGAATGTACAGTTGTGTTCATCTTTGATGGTCTGGATGAAAGCAGAATTACACTGATGTTTTCAGACAGTGAGAAAGTTTCTGATGTGACTGAGTCTTCATCAGTGGGTGTGTTGATGTCAAACCTCATGAAAGGAGATCTGCTTCCCTCTGCTCTCATCTGGATCACCACCAGACCAGCAGCAGCCAATCAGATCCCCTCAGAATACATCAACCGTGTGACAGAAATTCAGGGATTCAATGACCCTCAGAAGGAGGAATATTTCAGGAAGAGAATCAGTGATGAGCATCAAGCCAGCAGAATCATCTCACACATCAGAAGAGCAAGAAGCCTCCACATCATGTGCCACATACCCGTCTTCTGCTGGATCTCAGCCACTGTGCTTCAAAACATCCTGAAACAAGATCTCAGTGCAGAAATCCCTCAAACTCTGACTGAAATGTACATACACTTCCTCCTCATTCAGACTAGCATGAGGAACCAGAAGTATGAAGAGAGAGATCCAGAGAATCTCTTGCAGTCTAACAGAGAAGTGATTGTGAAACTTGCTGAATTGGCTTTCAATCAGCTGATGAAGGGCAATGTGATGTTCTATGAGGAGGACCTGATTGAGAGCGGCATAGATGTCACTGATGCCTTAGTGTATTCTGGGATTTGCACTGAGATCTTTAGGGAGGAATCTGTGATTTATCACAGGAAGGTTTACAGTTTTGTACATCTGAGCTTTCAGGAGTTTTTTGCAGCACTGTATGTGTTTCTCTGCTATTTACACAAAAACAATGAAGTTCTGAAAATATTGCTGACAGGAAAGTCCAGAACTCAGTCTGGGAATGTTCCTCTTGATGTATTTCTGAAGGAAGCAGTAAATAAATCCTTGAACAGTAAAAATGGACACCTGGATCTTTTCCTTCGATTCCTTCATGGCATCTCACTGGAGTCCAATCAGAGACTCTTACAGGATGTGCTGATTCACTCAGAGAACAACCCAGAGAGCATCAAGAAAATAATCCAAAACCTCAAACGAGGTCAAAAAAACAATGTCAGCCCTGAAAGATGGATGAATCTGTCACATTGCTTGATTGAGATGAAGGATAATTCTGTTGTTGAAAAAGTGCAGGCGTTTTTAAAATCTAAAGCAAAATGTAAAATTCTTTCTCTTGCACAATGTTCAACTTTGGCAAACATGATCCTGATGTCAGAGGAGGTGATGGATGAGTTAGACCTTAAAAAGTACAACATTAAATCAAAGGAGGGTGGAAGGAGACTGGTACCTGCTGTGAGGAACTGCAGAAAAGCTTGGTAAGTGTGAAGATCTAATAATAACACAATTGCATGTGACGCATTGTGATGGATGTATGATGAATATTATGTTCACAACCATAAAACACTAATTACTGCAATTGTGTGTTGTTTTCATTCTCAACCAAATTGACAGTTTCCTTTTACCTAAATAAAGTTTTGTATAACCCAGAAGAAACATGATTGTTTATAAAATATGATTTTAAATCACATATTTATTTTAATTGCTGGATCTACCTGTGGAAAATACAACCAGCATGATGTTATATGGTGAAGTTGGTCTTGACACCAGCTTTTAATCAAATATCCTTTTTCTTTTCAGTTTGGCAGACTCTAATCTCACAGATCAGGACTGTGCAATTGTGTCTTCAGCTCTACAGTCATCAAACTCCCCCCTGAGAGAGCTGGACCTGAGTAACAATGACCTGCAGGATTCAAGAGAGAAGCTGCTCTGTACTGGACTGAGGAGTCCGAACTGTCAACTCAATGTTCTGAGGTTTGTGTTTCACATTTATTATTTACAGTTTCTCAGTTGTTTATATATTTCATTGGAACATGAAATGCAATCACCAATACTTAAAAACTCGAATGTACCAAATCCTTAAACAAGGATGCAAAATTGCCACTACAGTTCCTGCTTTACACTCAGTTTTCAGTTGTATATCATATTAAACAACTCTACACACAGTTCTCTGTATTAAGTACAACATTCAAAATTACTGTAAAATCTCTTTAATCTCTTTGGAAAGCAACATATTTCAAAATGCCAAGCTCTTTACACAAATGGTAATACCCTATCCTCACATGTGTAAACAGTAGTTGTCGAATTGTTCACTTAGAAATCAGAGCTTTAGCATAGTTAAAGGGATGGTTCGGAGTAAAATCAACCTGGGGTCTTTTTGCACCATGACATCGAGCCAAACACCCCCCAGAAGCCTTTTTTCCCTCGGTTGAACATTTTTAAAGTTAGAGCTTATTTAGAGATATCAGCCGAATGGCTTAGTGCAGACGCTATTGGCTCCAAATTTGTATTTGTATACATATTATAAGGATGTAGTATAACGACAAATAATTTTTTTTTTTTTTGAAGTGTTGACAACTTAGTGTTAACTAATAATTGTTATAAACTGGTGTTACCAACAAAATATTAGTGCATTCCTGGAACTGGGCGTCGTTACTCTACATCCTTATGCATCGCTTTCTGCCAGGACTTTTACGTGCTTTTCTCAACTCAGTGAAGTGATGTCGGTGTCCGGGTTAACAGTAGCATGAGCCATCAGGCAAGTGCTATTTAAATAAACTCCTGATGTACTTACAAACTTTCCAATGCCTCGTTTTATGAGTACAGAACCTATTTGTACTACTGTAGAGGTTTGGTACCATTCTGGGCATTATTAGTGCGGTAATTTACGAGATACAAACTGGAGCCAATAGCGCCTGCAATAAGCCATTCGACTGATATCTCTAAATAAGCTCTAACTTTAAACATCTTCAACCAAGGGAAAAAAGGCTTCTGGGGGGTGTTTGGCTCGATGTCATGGTGCAAAGGACCCTATAGGGCTGCATGATACTAAAGAAAAATGCGATATTCGATATGTGATCCGATAATGCTTAAAGTGTGTAAAATAAACTTAAATTATCTTTCAAATATATTTAAAATGATATAACCTACAAGTGCTGACACTTACGTTTTTATACGTTTTTAATATATTTTATAATGTAATAATTTCACAGTTAATCTCCAAGTTAATGTAGAAACAACATAAAGACATTATATTTTAAATACTTGCTTAATAGCATCAATAGCAACGCATTATTTACATTAACACATTCATTTAGCAGACGCTTTTGTCCAAAAGTGGTAGCCAGTGCAGAGAGACTTTGCAGCGCCAGTGCGCTGTGCATCATAAGACCACGCACATCTGTATCACCGCGGATACGGACTCCATGTTGCTTTCAGCACATCATTCTGCACCCATGATGGGCATACGTGCTTTGTGCCGTTCTGTTTTGAAGCGTTTCATTCATATTATGGTTTTGTGCACTAAAGGATGATCGTATCTATCATATCTTATTGCCCCAAGCTGCACAATACATTTAAAATAAGCATCTTTTAATTGTATATTATTTGTGTGTAGTGTATATAATTCTTTACATTCATATATAAAATAAAAATTGTTAAATGTATGAATACATGAATGAATTTTATAAGAGTACTAATAGTAATTTGTTTTTATTAATATGTTTAGATTTTATAAAATATCTGTGCAGATTTTTTCAAGAATTACTTTTTATTGCTGATTTATACTCTCACTAAGTTTAATAAACAAATGGTCATAGCTTATTGTTATATATTCTTATTAACTAGTGTGTATTTAGTGGATTCTGGATTGTGTTAAACAAATAAAAAAGTGACCATTAGTTCATACTGTATATGAATGATACATTGTATGGACTTTTCTGTGATTGGCCAGTTTGTTGTTATTGTTTCAGTTATTTACTGAATTGAATAAATGTATTTAATATTTAAAGGTGTTAACTGTAATGTTACACTGCAAAATGCTAACTTACAAACTGCAAAGGACTAAATTCATCACAATTATTTAATGAATGAAGCACGCAAAAAAAATGTATGACAGAGCCCTAAAACAGACAATTAATCGTATAATCGTCAAAGCCCTTATACAGACAATTAATTGTCAAAGCCCTAATTATTTTTAGGCAATTAATCGTCAGCCAAATTTCATAATTGTGACAAGCCTAGTATTCAGATAATGGCCTACAACATAAAATGTATAATTAAAATGTAAAATAACACTCTTTTATTGTTTGATTAACAAAAATGACTGCAGCAGGTTTATTAGGCTGCTGTCACTTTAAGAGCTGCACGGATCCAGTATACTTTTACACATGTGTTTTCTTTCTCAACTGTTTACATTCACTTAAGACATAGTCAAGTCAAGTCAAGTCATCTTCATTTATATAGCGCTTTTAACAATGTAGATTGTCTCAAAGCAGCTTTACAGAGATAAGCGTATAATTTAAGGTAACAGAGATTGTTTCGGCTTTACAGCAGAGTTAAGTTATTTCCATCTAAAGTTAGTTTTAATTGATTTGGTTCCGTCGCAATGATCATTTGTTATTAAATTAGGGGCCGCTAAGACGACACCATTCTCTCTACACAGACTTTAAACGCGAACCTGTGAGAAACGCTGATGGCGGTCACATGCGCATTTAGAATGGGTTCTATAGTTATGTGCGTTAGAATATACGCAGGTTTGGAATTCCCTACAAGCCAAGCCTAAACAAAATACTTGTCTTTCCTTATAAATTTTGATAAGGAATTTTATTTTATTTGTTGCTTTGGGGTAGGACCGCAAGACGAATTTTCCCGACAACGCCTTATCTGTAGAGTGGTAGTGGGTTCCTCCATAGGGAGAGACTAGTTGGCACTTCAGCACTGCGTTGTCATCGGTCCAGGTGAAGGTCCTTCGTCAGATCTGGATACGGCCCGGATCCGGCAGGCTGCAGGAAAAACCTTGGGATAAACACAGACACTAAAATTAGCGTAGATGCCATTCTTCTCATGATGTAACGAGTACATCAGGATTTTTGGGAAGTGTTCCCGGTTCCGGCTGACCTAATCTATGCAGCATAACATTAAATTATAGAAGTCTATAATGTATTATGTGAAAGCTAGGTCAAAGAGATGTGTCTTTAATCTGGCTTTGAACTGACAGAGTGTGTCTGCTTCCCGGACAATGGTAGGAAGACTGTTCCAGAGTTTTGGTGCTAAATAGGAAAAGGATCTACCGCCAGCAGTGGATTTTGATATTCTAGGTATAATCAACTGGCCGGAATTTTGAGATCGTAATAGACGTGACGGACTATAATGCGTTAAGAGCTCGCTCAAGTACTGCGGAGCTAAACCATTCAGTGCTTTGTAAGTAATCAGCAATATTTTAAAATTTATGCGATGTTTAATAGGGAGCCAATGCAGTTTTGACAGAACTGGGCTAATATGGTCATACTTCCTGGTTCTGGTAAGAACTCGAGCTGCTGCGTTTTGAACCAGCTGTAGTTTGTTTATTAAGCGTGCAGGGCAACCACCTAGTAGAGCATTACAATAATCTAGCCTTGAGGTCATGAACGCATGAACTAATTGTTCCGCATTTGTCAATGAGAGCATATGACGTAATTTAGATATATTTTTAAGATGGAAAAATGCAGTTTTACAGATACTAGACACGTGACTTTCAAATGAAAGATTGGTATCAAAGAGCCAGATGGACATAACCAACTGTTTATGAGTATTTTTACGTATGTACTATAATGGTCCAGTGGCAGAACTTTTGCCAAGCGTGTCATAGGTTCTGAGTTCTAATCCACACTCGTATATATATTTTTTTCTTTTTCATCAAAACCGATTATGTTTATCAGTGGTTGTATATCAAACAGAGACAGATTTGTGTGAATTTTGTTTTGTGATTTCACCGGAACGAATGGAGAGTCTCCTCAACGGATTGAAGACTGTGTGGTGTGTGCGCGAGCCACAAGAGAACACTGTATCAGCGCCACTGATCGCAGCGGCAACGAGCACTTTGATCACTTGATTAAAAAAAAACATTTCAGCGGTAGATTGCTTCTTATTTAACAAACGAACGAAACGAATACTTTGCTAGTTAACTGGAGATGTTTTATTTATTTGTATTGGTACATCCGTGCCACGAGATGTTTCAAAAGTGGTGGGGACATGTCCCACCCGCAAATTACGCCTATGATGACGAGACACGAGGAGAAATTGACAAAGAACTGTCCGACAGCCCACGTAGCTCGCACTACAGATGGATGGACCTCCAGGGCCACTGGAAGTTTCCTCACGGTGACCGCTCACTATATTACTTCAGAATGGGAAATGAGAAGCTGCGTTTTGCAAACACGCCCCATTTATAAAATAAATAAATTAATAATTAGATAATTAAGCTATATATCATATGCTGAAGTAATTTTTTGGAGTGTTAAAGATTAAAAGAAAAAATAACAACAAGAACCGTACAGAACTGAAAACCATGACCCTAAAACCATGATACGAACCAAACCGTGGGTTTTGTGAACCGTGCCACCCCTAGTGTTTACCATGTGGAAAAGCATAAAACTCAACTCAAACTTAAATTTTACTTTCACTCTCACTTTGTCAACTCATTGGCGTAAAGGAGGCTTGCATCAATTATTGGTAGAGGCAAATATAACGGTGAGGCTAGTGCACATGGGGAGAGACGTCACAAGTGAATGTAGTTCTTGCGAAAGGGTTGTCTGAGAGGAGGGCAAAGTTTGAGTTGCTGTGTGAAGTGGGGCTTATGTTCCTGTCGGCCTGACGCTTCCAGGCTTGCTGTCTTTGTTGAGTCTGTGAACTGGCGCAACGCACTTTCACGTACCAGCTTCATTCAGCCATTCAAATATGAAAGCAAATATCAGATATTTGATCATCTTAGAGTCCACTATGATCGCAGGAGACTCTTCAGAAACTTTGCGATCTGTTAAACTTCAGTGACTCAGAGCCATTCTCTCACACAAACATTTCAGCACACACGCTCACAGACACACACACACTAAGCACTGGCTTTTCTAATATACACTTCCGATGTGTCTATTGCAGCTACTTTTTTACTAAGATTGATATATATTTTATTTTTGTTTGGTTGTTTACACCTTCTACTTCTAACTGCTTATTTAATGTGTTCTTTTACATTAAAACATTTGGAGTTAATGTAGACATGTGAATCTACTGTTGCTGAATCCCAACTGATGTATCTGCAAGGGTTCACTGCTTATGTATTTTTATGTATGTGTGAAAGAGAACCAAGAAAACAAAAGTGGTGGTGACTGAAATTGTTCAACGATGGTTGATTTCTTAAATTGATCTTTTATTTATTTTTATTTATTTGATTGGTTGTTGTTGTTGTTTTTTATTGGTATTGATCAAGTTAACTTTTGACTGTGTTATTTGAGGGGTGTTGTTTAAACCCTTTTATGTTGAAAGACAGAAAAAGTCAGACTCTGTGAAATAGTTTTGTTTTGTTGTATGTAACAGGTGGGTTAGTCATGCTGTCCTGGGTTTATTTTGACAGGCCTACTCTTGTCTGGCATCCGAACAATTTTTTTTATTTATTATTATTGATTTAAATAGTTTTTTAGGGAGACCGATTTCCCTTGAAGTATACCAGGGCCTTTACATTCATGTCCTTTGTTTCTCATTTCTCCCCTGTTTAGGTTGGCACACTGTAAGCTCACTGGTCAGTGCTGTGAAATTGTGTCTTCAGTTCTACAATCATCAAACTCACCCCTGAGAGAGCTGGACCTGAGTAACAATGGCCTGCAGGATTCAGGAGTGAAGCTGCTCTGTGCTGGACTGAAGAGTCTAAACTGTCAACTCAACATACTGAGGTACTTGAGGGTCTGTGAAAAATAACCACACAAGGACATATCGTGGCAAACTTATTCTGAAAAGCTTTATCTTTTCACATCAATCTACACTCCAAATGCCATTATGCATATGTAATTAAATGCCTTTCTGTGTGGAGTTTGCATTTTCTCTCTGTGTTGGTGTGGGTTTCCTCCTTGCACTCCGGTTTTCCCCACAATCCAATAAGTGAATTGGAGACAGTAAATTGTCCATAGGTGTGAATATATGTGTCTGTGTGTGAGTCCTGTGGTGGACTGGCCATCTGTCCAGGGTGTCCCTTGTCCGTGGCCTGAGGCCTGAGTCCCCATCCAACCTCACAGAGCATGAGAGGACCTGCAAAGAAGAATGGGAGAAAATCCACAAATCCAGATGTGCAAATCTTGTGGCATCATACCCAAAAAGACTTTAATCTGTAATCTGCACCAGATTAGGTGCTTTAAATAAGTACTGAGTTAAGGCTTTGTGTACTTAAGCAAAGTAAATATTTCAGTATCACAAATCTGTTTATTTTATTTATTTTTTAATTTATTTGTATTTTTTTGCTTTGTCATTATATACTGTAGATTGATGTCGAAAAAAAATAACATAAAACACTACAGGCAGCATAAGGTTGCAACATGAAAAAATTAAAAGAATAAATAAGGGGCATGAATATTTTTCCAAATTGGCAGCAATGGCTATACAATCTATTTAGGCTTATGAAGCTTTAAGTTAAATTGTGTTACTTTAGCCCATTTTAATTAATTAAACTGAACAAGAGGCAAAACAGATTTTTTTGAGTGTATGTTTGTTGTATAATGTCAATTGTGATTTTCACTTTGATGCAACATAATGAGTATAATAACCCCAAATCACAATTTCTCATCGAAGGAAAATCTGCCGATTACAAGGAGCAGGCAAACACAAACCTTTTCTCCTCCTTTGTTATTGAGAGCAGATTTCCTGTAGCGGAAACAACTCATGACTATACTGCCCTCTATAGGTCTGGTGCAGTCATAGTGCGCATGTGTCGGATGTGTCCATCCTGAGCTTTATTGGAAATTGTATATTGGGTCAATGTAACTCAGTTAAGTTAAAACAGCATTCCCTTGTTTTATGTTAAATAAACCTGATTGAATTAGGTTACAACAAAAATATTAGAATTTATAGGTTGAATCAGTTAGAAATACCTCCTTAAAGCAACAACTGCACGTTCACTTTTTTATAGTGCATGTTTATGTAAAAAAAGAGCATATTTTCTAATGTAGAAATAAATAACTTGCGCATCATAAATTATATCCTCAAACGTATCAAGTCCCTCAAAATGAAACGGAAACCACAGTTTTGTTCTTTTTCTGAGGTAAATTCTTCCAGGATTATTTCTCACCGCATCCCAAATTTCTGAGTTAATGTAGACATGTGAATCTAATGTTGCTGAAACCCTGTTACTACCAACTGACATATTTGCACGGGTTCACTGCTTATGTATTTCTATGTATGTGTGAAGAGAAAAAGAAAAAGAAAAAAAAAGTAGTGATCTCTGAAATTGTTATTGATTTAAATAAATAGTTTTTTGGGGAGAATGATTTCCCTTGAAGTATATCGGGGCCTTTACATTCATGTTCTTTGCTGACCCTTTCTCAAAAACATGAGACAATGCATACAGTGCCCTAAAACACCAGTCTGTATTAATAATATTGTTTTTGTAATGATTTGTTTCTCATTTCTCCCCTGTTTAGGTTGGCACACTGTAAGCTCACCAATCAGTGCTGTGAAATTGTGTCTTCAGTTCTACAGTCATCAAACTCCTCCCTGAGAGAGCTGGACCTGAGTAACAATGACCTGCTGGATTCAGGAGTGAAGCTGCTCTGTACTGGACTGTCAAACTGTCAACTCAACATACTGAGGTACTTGAGGGTCTGTGAAAAATAACCACTCAAGGACATATCGTGGCAAACTTATTGTGAAATTATTCTTATTCCAGGATTATTTCTCACCTCATCCCAAAATGAAAGTAAATGAATATGATTATTCTGATGAAACATGATGTGTTTGAGTTGATATGGGTGTTGACTCTGTTTGCATGAATTGCCTCAGATCATTACCATATGAATAGTGTGCGCTTTCTGTTGGCATGTTCACATTTGCAGGAAGCTGACACGAGAGACCGTTACATCTCTCTCTCTTATACAGATTATATAAACAGAGAATATTTGTTTTTGTTTTGAATAGGATAATTTAAAAGTAGACACTTACATGCAAAAAGTAGACACTTATTTGCAGAATTTAGTTTTCCTTTGTTGATGCACTGCAGAAAAAAGTTCACAGAGACGGCTGAAAACATCCTGTTTGTTTTGCTTTGATTGCAAGTGGACACAAATGAAAGTAAACTTTTTACAGTTTCGAATGGTGTATTGCTCTAAAAGCATATTACCATAAATTAGTATTTTATTATGTGAAAAAGTCCATCAAAAGGCAACGGTATGTCTGTCGACCCCAGAGGGTTAATTCTTTTAGATTTTATGGGTAAAAATTGAGTTTTTTTATTTTGAAATTATAACTTACAATTAGATCGTTTAGATAATTTGTAGCTGATAATTTGCACATTTTACAACACTGTGATATCATTCAAATCAATTAGAGGCCACCAGTAGATACACTAACATGGACCCTTACTGTTGTTGTAGATTATCTCAGTGTATGGTGACAGAGGAAGGTTGTGCTGCTCTGGCTTCAGCTCTGAGTTCAAACCCTTCACACCTGAGAGAGCTGGATCTGAGCTACAATCACCCAGGAGAATCAGGACTGAAGCTGCTCTCTGATACTCTCAACCATCTGGACAAACTCAAGTATGTTAAGTAATATAACAATAATCCTGTCTGGTGTGATTGGTTTTGTTTTTTTAAAGGGTTAGTTTACCAAAAAATACAATTCTGTCATTATTTTCTCACCCTCATATCGTTCCAAACCTGTAAGACTTTCATTCATCTTCAGAACAGAAATGAAGAGATTTTTAATAAAATCTGAGATATTTCTGTCCCTCCATTGACAGTGCTACCACTTCAACACTTCAAAAAGTTCATAAAGAGATTGTGAAACTGATCTATTTGAATTTAGTTTAATCCAAATTTTCTGAAGAGACATCACTTTATATGATTAACAGATTTAATTTACTCTTTTACTCACATATAAAATTCATCAACGCACATATCAGTTATGTCAAACGGAAGCTTAGACATGCTTGCTTGATGTGTGAGAATTTGTGAGAGTTATTCTTGTGTTACGGAGCACGTTTGAGCTTCCGTAAGAACAAATGAGGTTCATTCTTGTGGCCAAAATCTGACAGTTTCATACCATTTTCCATTAAAACAGTAATATACCGTAGAAAACAAAAATAGCCTACAGGAATATACTGTGAATTAACAGTGCTCAAAATCGACACTCAGAGGCTGTTTTCCCAATCACACCCTATACCCTCATTCACTATTCCCTACATTAGTTCACTAATATAGTCCCCTTGACAGAGTGAATGAAAAGAAGTGAGTGAATTGAGACACTGATGAACACCTGATAAGCAGAATCACTGAGGGACTGAGAAACAAGAACAGAAAAAAGAGAAACACAAGAACTACAACTGACTTCCAGCCACAGAATGTGATACAAGTTTACAAACCAGTTTACGATTATTTCTTTCATACATGTACAAAAGTTCTTGTTGAGAATTAACAGATATTTAGTTGTTGATGTTTTATTGAATATAATATAGATTTTAGTCACCATGATGTAGATCAGTATTTGCTGGACCTTTGATTCAGTGTTCTCTTCCTGTGTATAAGTTTTGAATTTATGGGTATTTTGTTACGCAGAGCGTTTGAGCTTCAACAAGAACCAGTGAGGTTCAAGAATATGTGAAATAAGCAGTAGATCTAATGTTATAGAATTAAAATATTGTTTTAATGAAGTTGCGCATCTTGTACATAAAGACACTGTAGACATCTAAGTTTAGAACAAAGATGGAGAATAAATTGAAAGTGAGTGTGGAGAAACAAGGGGCTTGTTTATTTATTTTTTTGTGATATCTGGCAACCCTTCAGTGGAGCTTTAATGAAGAGAGGAAGAGAGAAGAAGAATATACATGTATACATACATTTAATAATGCACACGTACACAAATCCGCACGAGATGCGATTTTTTCGCATCCGATCTGAGCCACTTCAAATCCGATATCTGGACACCCGAGCTCCGTCTAAACACGCATATCTGAACTTAACTTCTCTGTAATTAATCAAACCAACAAGCTTCACTATTACCCAGCGGGCACCTTGATATCAGTTTGACGTCAAAAGTTAGTCAAGACGATCAAGATACTGCATCATTTTAAGGTCACACATCCACACATATCAATGTTTTTTTTTCCTCATTCTAAATTTTTTTTTCGTAAACATGCCGTCGTCTCAAGAAATATCTGCGTACACACAAGGGGGTAATCCAGCACCCGGAAAGCGTACCTTCACCTCATTAGTTAGCAAGCCATCACCTGCTGTTAGCTTTCCATTGACTCCCATTCATTTTGCCGTCACTTTGACAGCGAATAACTTTACATCTGATTATTTCTAAAGAAACGCGACAATGTATAAAAGGCTCCATTACCTTGTATCTTACGTTATGGCCCCGTAGAAGCCGTTTTTGTAAAAATAGGCTTCTTCTTCTTATACTGTCTATGGTTTCATGTGTACGCAGATATTTCTTGAGACGACGCCATGTTTACGCAATTTTCTTTTAGAACGAGGAAAAAAAAACATTGATATGTGTGGATGTGGCCTCTCTCTCTCCCTCACTCACTCACTCACTCACTCACTCACTCACTCTCTCTCTCTCTCTCTCTCTCTCTCTCTCTCTCTCTCACTCTCTCTCTATGACAGCTACGAATTAATGTAAACACAGATATCGAATACCAGTCCTGTCTAAAGTTAATGTAAACACATATTGAATATCAGTCCTGTCTAAAGTTAATGTAAACACAGATATCGAATACCAGTCCTGTCTAAAGTTAATGTAAACACAGATATTGAATACCAGTCCTGTCTAAAGTTAATGTAAACACAGATATTGAATACCAGTCCTGTCTAAAGTTAATGTAAACACAGATATTGAATACCAGTCCTGTCTAAAGTTAATGTAAACACAGATATCGAATACCAGTCCTGTCTAAAGTTAATGTAAACACAGATATCGAATACCAGTCCTGTCTAAAGTTAATGTAAACACAGATATCGAATACCAGTCCTGTCTAAAGTTAGTGTAAACACAGATATCGAATACCAGTCCTGTCTAAAGTTAATGTAAACACAGATATCAAATACCAGTCCTGTCTAAAGTTAGTGTGAACAGGTGAGGCAAACAATCGGATATAGTCAAAAGATCGGATCTGTGCTCTGGAAGTTTTTTCCTAACAAAATTCATATGAAAATTCAAATGCTTAAAAATAATCAAAGTCTCAAACCAGCTGCTCAAATGATAAATCAAATGCAATTTTATTTCCTCATTCAGGGAAGCATGAATTATCAAAAATCTAATCAAAATTCAATTTGATTTTTTATTTTCATTATCAACCTAGTAGGCTATAAACCTGTCATAAATATATAATTCAGTGCTCAAATCATAAATCTAATGCTCAAACCAACATCAAAAATGATAAATCAAATGCTTTTTATTTTTTATAGAACATATCCCGAATAAAGTCCAGGGTCACAGATTTGGGATATTTTTAGAAATGTGGGAAAAAACTACTCTCGTATGTCAAGTCAAGTCAAGTCATTTTCATTTATATAGCGCTTTTAACAATGTAGATTGTCTCAAAGCAGCTTTACAGAGATAAATGTATAATTTAACGTAAGATTGTTTTGGCTTTATAGCGGTTCTTTAATAAAGTTATTTTCCAGCTAAAGTTAGTTTTGATTGATTCGCTTCCGTCGCAACGATCATTTGTTTTTAAATTAGGGCCGCCAAGACGACACCATTCTCTCTACACAGACTTTAAACGCGAACCTGTGAGAAACGCTGATGGCGTTCAGATGCGCATTAAGAACGGGTTCTATAGTTATGTGCGTTTGAATATATGTGTGCAGGTTTGGAATTCCCTACAAACCAAACCTAAACAAATTACTGGTGTTTCCTTATAGTTTTGATTCAGAATTTTATTTTATTTTATCAATTCGGGGTAGATACGCAAATTGAGTTTTCCCGACGACGCGTTATCTGTAGAGTGGGAAAGGGATCCTCCATAGGGAGAGACTAGTTGGCACTTCAGCACTGCGTTGACACCGGGTCCAGGCGAAGGTCCTTCATCAGATCTGGATACGGCCTGGATCCGGCAGGCTGCGGGAAAACCTTGGGATAAACAAAGACACTAAAATTAGCGTAGATGCCATTCTTCTCATGATGTAACAAGTACATCAGGATTTATGGGAAGTGTTCCCGGTTCCAGCTGACCTAATCTATGCAGCCTAATATTGAATTGTAGAAATCTATAATGTATTATGTGAACGCTATGTCAAAGAGATGTGTCTTTAATCTAGATTTGAACTGACAGAGTGTGTCTGCTTCCCGGACAATGGTAGGAAGGCTGTTCCAAAGTTTTGGTGCTAAATAGGAAAAGGATCTACCGCCAGCAGTCGATTTAGATATTCTAGGTATTATCAACTGGCCGGAATTTTGAGATCGCAATAGACGTGAAGGAGTATAATGCGTTAAGAGCTCGCTCAAGTACTGCGGAGCTAAACCATTTAGTGCTTTGTAAGTAATCAGCAATATTTTAAAATTGATGCGATGTTTAATAGGGAGCCAGTGCAGTTTTGACAGAACCGGGCTAATATGGTCATACTTCCTGGTTCTGGTAAGAACTCGAGCTGCTGCGTTTTGAACTAGCTGTAGTTTGTTTATTAAGCGTGCAGGGCAACCACCCAGTAGAGCATTACAATAATCTAGCCTTGAGGTCATGAACGCATGGACTAATTGTTCCGCATTTGTCAATGAGAGCATATGACGTAATTTAGATATATTTTTAAGATGGAAAAATGCGGTTTTACAGATACTAGACACGTGACTTTCAAATGAAAGATTGGTATCAAAGAGCACACCCAGGTTCCTAACCGACGACGAAGACTTAACAGAGCAGCCATCAAGTGTTAGACAGTATTCTAGGTTATTACGTGAGGAAGTTTTTTGTCCAATAATTAAAATCTCTGTTTTTTCAGAATTTAGAAGTAGGAAATTACGAGTCATCCAATTTTTTATATCAGCTATGCATTCTGTTAATTTAGTGAATTGGTAAGTTTCGTTAGGTTTTGAAGAAATATAGAGCTGAGTATCGTCGGCATAACAGTGGAAGCTAATTCCATGTTTCCTAATGATATCTCCTAATGGTAGCATGTACAGAGTGAACAGCAGCGGTCCTAGTACTGAGCCCTGTGGTACGCCATACTGAACTTGTGATTGATAAGACATCTCTTCATTTACTGCTACAAACTGATAACGGTCAGATAAGTATGATTTAAACCATGCTAGTGCAATTCCACTAATGCCAACATAGTTTTCTAGTCTATTTAAAAGAATGTTGTGGTCAATGGTGTCAAACGCAGCACTAAGATCGAGTAACACTAATAGAGAGACACAACCACGATCGGATGATAAGAGCAAATCATTTGTTACTCTAACGAGAGCAGTCTCAGTACTATGGTATGGTCTAAATCCAGACTGAAAATCCTCGCAGATATCATTTCTTTCTAGAAAGGAACATAGTTGTGAAGATACTGCCTTTTCTAGTATCTTTGACAGAAAAGGTAGATTCGAGATCGGCCTGTAATTGACTAATTCTGAAGGATCAAGTTGCATTTTTTTAACAAGCGGTTTAATCATAGCCAGCTTAAAGTTTTTTGGTACGTATCCTAGAGACAAAGAGGAATTAATGATATTAAGAAGAGGATCTATGACCTCTGGAAGCATCTCTTTCATTAGCTTAGTCGGTATAGGGTCTAACATACATGTTGTAGATTTAGATGATTTAACGAGTTTAGTAAATTCTTCCTCTCCTATAGCAATGAATGAATCAAATTTTTCCTCAGGGAGACTACAATGCACTGCCTGATGCGATACTGTAGTAGACGGTTGCATAGTTATAATTTTATCCCTGATATTATCAATCTTATAAGTGAAGAAGTTCATAAAGTCATTACTGCTGTGCTGCTTGGAACCTTCTGTGTTTGAAGCTTTCTTTTTCGTTAGTTTAGCCACTGTTTCAAATAAATACCTAGGATTATGTTTATTTTCTTCTAATAGGTTTGAAAAATAAGCAGATCTAGCAGCTTTTAAAGCCTCTCTGTAAGCAATTGAGCTCTCTTTCCATGAAATGCGAAATACCTCTAATTTTGTTTTCTTCCAGTTGCGCTCCATTTTTCTGGCTGCTCTCTTAAGGGCCCGAGTGTGCTCGTTGTACCACGGCGTTGGATTATGTTCTTTAATCTTCTTTAAGCGCAAAGGAGCAACTGTGTCTAAAGTGCTGGAAAAGAGAGAGTTAAAAGTTTCTGTTGCAATATCAAGTTTTTCTAAGCTATCCGGGATGCTAAAATGATGAAACTGATCAGGAAGATTATTAATAAAGCAATCTTTAGTAGCAGAAGTGATAGGTCTAACATATTTGTAACACGGAGTCGGCTTTGCAGCCTTGGCTAAATGTAATTTACACAAGACTAGATAATGATCTGAGATGTCATCGCTCTGCTGCAGAATTTCAACGGCATCAACATCTATTCCATGTGATAATATTAGATCTAGAGTATGATTACGACGATGAGTAGGTCCTGACACGTGTTGTCTAACTCCAATTGAGTTTACAATGTCTTTAAATGCCAAACCCAATGCATCTTTTTCATTATCGATGTGTATATTAAAATCACCAACAATTAGTACTTTATCTGCAGCCAATACTAACTCTGATAGAAAGTCCGCAAATTCTTTGATAAAGTCTGTATGGTGCCCTGGTGGCCTGTATACAGTAGCCAGCACAAATCTCAAACGTGATTTATCATTTATACTATATATTTTTACATTAAGCACTAACACTTCAAAAGAATTATATTCGAAACTTGATTTCTTAGTGGTTTTGAAAATATTACTATAAATTACAGCAACACCACCCCCTTTGCGTTTAAGACGAGGTTCATGTTTATAACAGTAGTCTTGCGGGGTGGACTCATTTAAAGTAATGTAATCGCTTGGTTTTAGCCAGGTTTCTGTCAAACACAGCACATCTAGGTTATTATCTGAAATCATATCATTAACAATGAGTGCTTTTGAAGTAAGCGATCGAATATTCAGCAACCCAAGCTTTAGCATTTGCTCATCTGTATTATAGCTGTTTTTTATTTGTTGAACATCAATTAAATTTTTAACCTTAGATAGGTTTAAACATTTTTTGGATTTCCAAAATCGGGGAACAGACACAGTCTCTATATGATGATAGCTAGGTGAAAGAGGCTCTATGTGATGGGATTTATCTGACCTGGGTGACGCGAGGCTGCTAGCAGACGGTTGGTTTAGCCAGTCTGTCTGCTTCCTGACCTGGTGCCCAATTTGTCATGTTTGAGCTCTAAGACTATGAGCCATATTACTAGATAGAAGAGCAGCACCATCCCAGGAGGGATGAATACCATCTCTTTTCAACAGGTCAGGTTTGCCCCAAAAACTTTTCCAATTGTCTATGAATTCTATATTATTACACGGACACCACTCAGACAGCCAGCGATTCAGTGAACACAATCTACTAACTATCTCATCACTCCTGCGAACAGGTATTGTTTCACGTATTGTTTCTCACAGTAACTGCCATGCAGGCTAGAATTGCGAAACATTATTGGATAATTCTTATAATTGACATTTCTCTGGGCCAATCGGAATCTTAGCACTTTTTCTCTTGGCCAATTGGAATCTTAGCACTTGCGTCAGAATCTTGAAGCACACAGCGTCAACTGAGCTCGGCTCGCCATTAGATGAGACGCCTGGCTACCGTGCGAGTCTAATGGAAACTCACGCATGAATTTTCCTGCATTGAACTTGTTTTAGTGCCCGCCAAAGTGAATTTTTGTCCCGCCAAAGTCTTATTTGATCGGTGAGTAATGTAGATGAACGGCTGCGTGTGTCACAGGGCGTATGTTTAACTGAAAGAACGAGAGAGAGAGAGACGGTCGCGCGCGCGCCGCGCGCACTCTCTGTGTAAACGACTTCACCGTCTCCAAACTAGGCGCTGTGTTGCTCTCTCCCTCGCACATATTAATCAAAATAAATCGACACGGTGGTAAAAGGTCGGAAGACCAAAGTTTCATGTGGAGCATTCGGGGATTTTTTTTTTTTCCTGAATTACTGCTGGATGTAAATTGTGCTAAATAAGTTTCCTTATCTTCTCTGAAAAGCGTTCCGGACATTCAGCTGACATAAAACAACACTTTAATTAAACGAAATAAAACTATACAGTGATGAAATGTTTTCTATGTTGACACAAATCTTGGATGTCCATGTCGTAACTGCTGGGATAATCACACAACGCGCATTTCGCGAACTAATGACTCCTTTGAACCGATTCATTTTAATGAATGGTTAAAACAACAGTGAACTCAGGAGACGTCTGAATCGGTGTATAACTAATCAGTAAGTTAACACTTTACAATAAGGTTCTATTTATTACATAAATTATATAAAAGTACAGTTTGCTAACTCAAGCTTAACCTTTAAAATAAATAAAACCACTTGTTTTTTTTTAAAGCATATGACTACATTTTTCCACACAGTGCTATCAAGAATCGATAAGAGAATCGTTAAAGAATTGGATCGATAATCAGAATCGTCAGTGGCATTATTATTGATAAAATCTTATCAATTCCCATCCCTATGTGAAGACAGTAAAATTATAATCAAACATTAAAGAACATACATGTTTTTTTAATAGTTTTTTTTTTAAGAGTTAAAAGATTAAAACATTTTGCTAACATGACTTATTGTGTCACTGTCAGTCTTTTTACATCAGAGCAAAACTAGGGTATGCAGATTAACTATTATTGTTATAGATTATTCATCAGCATGCATTGATTAATCCCATGGCATGTAGCAAAAAAAAAAAGTTAGTCTCCTCCACCGCCAACCCCAAACCCCCCCCCCCCCCCCCCCCCCCGCGGCGACACTGTCACCTTTTTTAGTCCGAGGAGTTTGCAGGTCTGTTTGATGTCAGGCGCTCTGGCTCCCGGCAAACATGTGACTATGTTCGCTGGTGTCTCTATTTTCACGTTCCGTGTGATCGAATCACCAATTACTAGGGCACAATCAACAGAATTCTCAGTGGGTGTTTCACTGAGCGGGGCAAATCGATTTGTTGTGGTAATCGGAACGGAAGAGTGGTTTTTTGATCCGCGACTAGAGCGATCCCTCACTGTCACCCATTTGCCCGGCTGCACAGGCTCTACTTCAGCTGGAACCGAATCATGTAAAGAGTTCACTATGCTATGCGCATCCAAAATAGGATCTAAAGCTCTAGCACTCTTACTATCCTCAATTAAAGTTTGGATGCGTGTCTCTAATTCTGAAATCTTCTCTGTCAGCCTAACTGTCTCCTTACATTTATCACATATAAATCCTACATTGCCAACAGAGAAGTCTATGCTAAACATGTGACATGAAGTGCAGGTGACAATAACAGGACAAGACATTACTCACCGTGTTTGTTGACTGATTATTACTTACCTGAGCTTTTATGAACTCAAAGGCGCGAGAGAAAAATAAATAAATAAAACAGCTGAGCGCATGGGTGGCGCGTTAACAGGCTAGCAGTAGCGAATTAGCGTGTTGTGCTAGTAGTAATGGAAGCTAGCGATGTCAATCTGAGATGTTGGGTAAGCTGTATTTAGTATAAACAACTACAAATTGTAGTAAATGATGGTTCAAAACAAAGAAATACGAGGCTAAGACGGAGCTTACAGCACCGAAGCAAACACACTCACAGCAGGCAGCGAGGCAGACAGGAGCAATCGATCAGCGATTGTGTAAGTAGTATGTGTAAGTAGCCACAAAACGTAAATAGAGCGTTTTAACGTGAACATGAAACAGACCAAACCTCAACTTTTTGGGATGTTTTATTTAGGTGTTAAAAAACGTATCCTGCACGTTGGAATAATACGCTTTAAAAATACAACCATGCAAAATACTGACGTTTATTATGTTTTATATTAGTTATTGACAATTTTACAATGTGATAACTGTCACTGTAGAAGTTCTGAATGGCCGGTAACTTAAACATTTAGTAGCCAAATTGTCTGGTGAGTGAAAACGTTAATTTTCAAACCCTGTTGACGAGACATTATGAAACTTTTCCCAGTGTTCAAACCGCTGCACCACATGACAGTCAGATAAGAGACTATGCAAATATGAAAGATTTGTTGTAGCTTTTACCATTACACATTTTTGAGTTGTAATCTTCTGGGCAAGACTAAATACAATGACTGACAATACAATTACAAAACAGGCTTTAAAAGTTGTATTTAGAAATGAACAAATGGAAAAACACATAGTTTTGTTACAGCATAAAAGAAAGAAAGAAATAACTAGGCAAATAGTTTTAAAGCAGGACCATTAAGAGGGGAAATCTGCGGAGAGACGAGAGGAGATCGGCATTTTGGATCCCCCCCCCCCCCCCCCCCCATCCGCATATATAGGGCTGAAATCTGTGGAATGAACACACACACACACACACACACACACACACACACACACACACACACACACACACACACACACACACACACACACACACACACAGAGGTGTGTTTACTCTTCACTCATGTTCCTGTCCGCATATTGCTGTCTTTTTTGTTGTTGTTGGTTTTATTTACTAAAAATTAGTTTCTTATTCTAAAGTTAATCATTTTATACATTTGGATTATTTCAATAATATGTAATTGCAATCAAGTATTTTCTTTTAGTGGCAACTTAAGTGGCATTATTGCAAATTTATGTGCCATTATTGCAATAAGAAGACACTTCAAAAGACCTCAGACAAAAACAAAAAAATCTAAACTTTGACAAAAATACTGATTTAATGTATTTTAAAATGATTAAATATATATTCATAACAAAAGCTGTTATAAGAGCAGTTAGTCACATCCAGAACAATGAGTGGATTTCTATGGCGCCTCTGCTGGAAGTATATGGCAATTACACTTTCTGGCTAAAACTATATTATCTGCAAAAGAAATATCTGACCAGATGGCAGAATTATGCATCTAACAGCTAGATCAATATCCAGAAACAACTCGTATTTCATTTTGATCATTATTAATTAGTTTTTTTCTTTTTCTTAAAAATGTAATATTTCATATGCATGCTAATGGTGTAGCTGAGGAGTTTTGCAGTAAATAGGTAGGCTAGAAAAATACTTAAAATCTCCCAAAACACAGTGTTGCGACTCCGAAGAATCACCACAAATAAAGGAGAGAACGAATACATTTCATTGCTCAGAACTGCCATTTTATTTCACATTGTTCTTTCCAACAAGCCGGAATTCGGCTATTTACAGCTATCTGTATCGCCGCGAGACATCCGCCGTCACGTCGAACCCGAGCAGAACCCCCCTGTCAACATGACCCAACAGCTTTTATATAGAGCGAAGAACCTACGCACCGGTGCTCCCAATCACGCCGCAATCAGCCAGACACCTGCAGACAATACAAACACAACACAAATACACACACAAAATAAGAACGGACTGACAGGGACGTCACAACAGCATTAATTTATAGATGAGAAGTAAACAAAACAATTATATATTTGTATTTTTTATTTTTACAATTACTCTACATTTTGTTTAGTGATGTAGACCCCAAAGACCAGCAGTGTAAACAGGAAACGAGGGTCTTATGAGGGTTTAACGTTTTTATTCATGCCTTAAAATAGCTAGAATAAGTTCTTAAGCAAGAGCAGCACGACAACTGTTTCTCCACAGCAATGTGCATTCTGGCCCAACCCAGTCTAACAAGCAAACACTGGCAATATGCGAGAGATCTCTTGAGACTCTTTGTGCTACAGTGTGGAGAAGGGTTACAATGTCCAGCAGATGTTGGGGGGATGGTGTGTGTGTGTGTGTGTGTGTGTGTGTGTGTGTGCATTTAACATTGTGCTTGTAGCAGTGTTGCATCATCATTTCTGTGATTTTCATGACATGTTATCGGTTTTATGGTCTAGTGGGGCATTATGGATCGAACATCCGGAGTGTGACTTTAACAACATACAGCCAGATATTGCATTTATTTATTTATTTATTTATTTATTCATTCATTCATTCATTCAAACCTTGTTTGGGGTTGTCTTGACAAGCCTTTTTACATTTCCTTGATTGGAATAATAGCAGGGTAAACTTAGTGGCATGGGAGTCCAGAGCAAATTAATTTGCCCTTTTATCTAATAGTGAAAGAACAAATCCACTATTGAATTTCCACGATTTTTTTCAATATAAAATAAAAATAGAGAGATGGATGAAGGCAGCCAGAATAGAGAAACGTCACATGTACTGTCACTCCCTCGGCAGCGCTATTAGAAACACCAGTTACTGTTACTTTATTTATTTAGTCATTTTATGTCAGGGCAGAATAACGCAAGGTATATTAAATGTATACATTACATTCATCCAAAAATACGAAAATATATGAACTCAGTATAAAGTTGTATAGTTTTTAAACTCTCACTGAAAGAGGAGGCAGAGTGTGTGTGAGCTGTGGTCAGAGCCAGAGCGGACGTCTCCTGATCGCCACAGTAAAGCTGAAGCAGCCTATAGTCTACTCACTTATCAGTTTATTTTACATTTAAAACTATAGATATCAAATATAAAACTATAAATATGACATTTCAAAATATGACCAGAGTAAATAATAAATTATACTATGACAGTATGAAAAGTTCGTTTTCCTCCGCAATTACAACTAAAATAAATAAAATAAGTTTATAGGTAAGAGTGACGGTTGAGACGTTTGTTGCAACGCTCTTAAAGAAATCCCTTTCCTCAGGGACTTTTCCTCCTCAGGGAAACCCTTACTAGAGGCTTCATGAACTGGCTCAAACTAACATGGCGGCGTCGTGCATGTAACGTCAGCTCAAACTAACGCGATTGTTATAAAGGTGTTTAAACAACAAAACACATCCACTTGCACATCTTTGACAATCGGAATATCAGATATGTCATGCTATAGCTAACACATTTGTGAATATTTTGAATAAAAAAAAGAGGAAAGGGAAAAAAAAGCAGATCATCAGTCATTCAGCGCTATTGTGGCTGCGGTGTGTCACGTGACTAGCAATGACGCGTCACCATGGAAACAATAAAGCGATACGTTCTAAATAACGGTCACCTTTGAAAAAATAGTGAATAAGATTATACTTTTTTTTGTCAATTTTGTTTGTTCTTTTTGTATGCAGTGACAAAATGAAGCAAATCACAACTAGTCAGGGGCGGCTGGCCAATAGAGGGCGCTAGGGCGCCGCCGGAGCTCCAATGAGCCAGACCAGTTTATGAGCCACACTCACTCATTAAATAAATAAGTAAATATATACATAAATCATACATACAAATGGTCAGTATTTGTGTGTTTGAGATATTAAATGCACCCAGTATATGTGAAAAATATGATAGAAATGAAAAGTGTCTGCTTTTTCAACACATCTCCATTCTCCTCCACCTGCGTGCTCGTCTCATCAGCTCTGGAGAAATGCCCCAGAGAGGCGGGTCTGTGGAGCAGCTCAGCCAATTACTGATTTAAGATATAAATGTTTGACATAAACTGTAGCCAATCAGCGAGCTCAAATCTAGTCAGCTATAGAGGGGCGGACCAAGTTGCGCGATCCCGCCCGCGCCCGCGCTCATGCGCGCCTTTCTCCATCAGACAGCGTCTATCGGCCTGGCTAGCTGGATGCGGTCATGCTAATGCCTTGTTTTGCTTTCCGTGATTACTTTGTAAAATAACGGGAAGAGATCCAGCATGGACAGTTACCGGAGTGAGGGAAGTGAGTTCAATTTCTAATGCAAATGGAAAGTTTGTGCAATTTGTTTGTTTTTGTGTAAGAATGCCTCAGCCTTGTAATATGGCATTAAATAATGAATGGTATCATGCAGTTTGTGTTAAATTGTGTTTGAGAAGAAGAAGACAAAGATTATCGCTTTTTGCTCACCACAGTTGCAGAGAAGCAATCGATTTTGCTGTAATAAAGCTAGTAGGCTTCTGCAGCACGAATACAATCATATAAGTCCGCCATTATTGTTGTTGCTGTTACTCGTGACACAGACGACACGTGATGTGATGACATCATCGTTTCACAAAATATACGGATTGGCTGTACACACGAAACCGCAAGGGTGTCGTTTTCAGATTTATCCACTTTGGGACCCGGTTTAAAAAAATAGCGGTTTCAGTCTCCCAAAACGCCGGATCCGTGTGGACGAAACACCAATACGATAAAAAATGTATACGTATACAGCGAAACGCAGTAAGGGCTAGCGCAAAATGCGGCATCGGCATCTCGAAGCGGCACTTCCGGCGGCATCTCCAGCTGCCACCAGTGAGCGGCATGTCCAGCGGCCAAATGCGGGAGCGGCATCTCCAGCGGCCATCAGTCAATTATGATTTTAACATGATAAAAAAAAATCTGAGATTGCAAGTATTCTGATTATTTATAATAGTCCAACATAACATGTATGTGGCAGATTTAATGCACCAAGGAAAATGATTAAATAGCATATTCCTTATTAATTATAATATAAAAGACACATTTATTAAAAACATGTTGTTCAGTTGTAGGCTACAGTAGGCCTACAACAGATATGTTTTTAATAAATGTGTAGGCTACTAGTACTAGGCTACTAATATTGTTAATATTTATAATATTATTATTATTAATACTACTAATAATAATAGTATATTGATTAGTTGAATCTAGCTCATATAGCCTATGTTTGTAAAGACAATTTAATTTGAAGAATAACAAATGTTAAATAAAATTACAATTAGGATATATTTTGGTGTGTTTCTAATTAATTAGCTACAGTTCTCTATGTAAAAACCTTTAAAATTAGTATTTATAATTTTTCACATGAATAGCCTATAGGCTACATGATGTTCAGTTAGCCTACTTTTTTATGAAAAAATTGGATTTAATAATTTCCTCTGCGCAGAAACATAACTAATTAATCAGAAAGTGGTATCATCACACTTAGGCCTAGGCTACTTTGGCAGCAGCCACAGCTGGACAATAAAATAATTAATAAAGTTAATAAAATAAAAAATATTGATTGCTGGAGATGCCGCTGCACCGGAAAGTCCTGCCTGCTGGAGATGCCGCTCACTGATGGCCGCTGGAGATGCCGCTCACTGATGCCGCTGGAGATGCCGCACACTGATGGCCGCTGGAGATGCCGCTCACTGATGCCGCTGGAGATGCCGCACACTGATGGCCGCTGGAGATGTCGCACACTGATGGCCGCTGGAGATGCCGCTCACTGATGCCGCTGGAGATGCCGCACACTGATGGCCGCTGGAGATGCTGCTGGAGATGCCGCTGGAGATGCCGCTCACTGATGCCGCTGGAGATGCCGCTGGAGATGCCGCACACTGATGGCCGCTGGAGATGCCGCTGGAGATGCCGCTCACTGATGCCGCTGGAGATGCCGCTCACTGATGGCCGCTGGAGATGCCGCACGAGATGCCGCTGGAGATGCCGCACACTGATGGCCGCTGGAGATGCCGCACACTGATGGCCGCTGGAGATGCCGCTCACTGATGCCGCTGGAGATGCCGCTCACTGATGCCGCTGGAGATGCCGCACGAGATGCCGCTGGAGATGCCGCACACTGATGGCCGCTGGAGATGCCGCTCACTGATGCCGCTGGAGATGCCGCTCACTGATGCCGCTGGAGATGCCGCTCTGTGATGCCGCTGGAGATGCCGCTGGAGATGCCGCTGGAGATGCCGCACACTGATGGCCGCTGGAGATGCCGCTCACTGATGGCAGGACTTTCCGGTGCAGCGGCATCTCCAGCAATCAATATTTTTTATTTTATTAACTGCATTTTAACTAAATAACATTATGTAGCTACCACAGAGTAGCATATAGCTATATCATGTGTAAGCATATCCTTTGTAAATAAAGTTTTGAGTTTCTGATTCTCCGTTAGGCCTACATCAGAGAAAGCTGCAATTGTTCTGAGTAGCCTATTGATACAGGCTATGTAACGTTTTAAGTTTCCAGCAAGAAGTGTCAATATCACTTTTATGTTTCAGAAAATGCTGTTTATTAAATATTAATTTGAAATGTCATTAAATATGATATAAACGGTTATTCCGTTAATACAGAAATGAGTTCAGTTAATACAGAAATGAGTTCAGTTAATACAGAAATGAGTTCAGTTAATACAGAAATGAGTTCAGTTAATACAGAAATGAGTTTCTGATGTGCTGCACAATTCTGATATTAATTCAAAAAAGCTGTAGGCCTACAAAGCTGAAATTGCGGCGGCATCTCCAACAGCCAGCTGTCGCTCCAGCCGCATCTCAGCGGCATCTCCAGCAGCCAATACTTTGTCCAGCTGTGGCTGCTGCCAAAGTAGGCCTAAGTGTGATGATACCACTTTCTAATTAATTAGTTATGTTTCTGCGCAGAGGAAATTATTAAATCCAATTTTTTCATAAAAAAGTAGGCTAACTGAACATCATGTAGCCTAGGCTATTCATGTGAAAAATTATAATTACTAATTTTAAAGGTTTTTACATAGAGAACTGTAGCTAATTAATTAGAAACACACCAAAATATATCCTAATTGTAATTTTATTTAAAATTTGTTATTCTTCAAATTAAATTGTCTTTACAAACATAGCCTATATGAGCTAGATTCAACTAATCAATATACTATTATTATTATTATTATTAATAATAATAATAATATTATAAATATTAACAATATTAGTAGCCTAGTACACATTTATTAAAAACATATCTGTTGTAGGCCTACTGTAGCCTACAACTGAACAACGTATGTTTTTAATAAATGTGTCTTTTATATTATAATTAATAAGGAATATGCTATTTAATCATTTTCCTTGGTGTATTAAATCTGCCACATACATGTTATGTTGGACTATTATAAATAATCAGAATACTTGCAATCTCTGATTTTTTTATCATGTTAAAATCATAATTGACTGATGGCCGCTGGAGATGCCGCCGGAAGTGCCGCTCACTGGTGGCCGCTGGAGATGCCGCTCCCGCATTTGGCCGCTGGACATGCCGCTCACTGGTGGCAGCTGGAGATGCCGCTCCCGCATTTGGCCGCTGGACATGCCGCTCACTGGTGGCAGCTGGAGATGCCGCCGGAAGTGCCGCTTCGAGATGCCGATGCCGCATTTTGCGCTTGCTCTCTCTCGCGAAACGCGTCTCCGTGTGGACGGGCCCTAACTCTCCTGGGAGTTTATATGGCTCCAGAGTCAGTTTTAAAATATGAGTGTTAAATTAACACTCAAGAGTGTTAAAGTTAATGAGCTCATTAAGTGATTCATTGAGTGATGATTGACCATTATTGAAGACACCTGATGATAACAAGCAGAATCACGGAAGGAGAAAATCCATTTTTTTAAGACACCGTTATGGTGATAATTGTTTGTTTTAGTTGGGCTCTTGACCCCTAAAGCATTAAACTTTAGATTTTGTTTGGTTGTTGTATCTGAGTTATAACTCTCAGATGAACAAAAAGAAAAGGTGATCAGGTGGTGTTGGTTATGGTTTGATAATCATAATTCGACCTGAATATCAACTCTCATTTAGAGAGTCAGGTTTACCTTGTTGATTACAGATGAATTGTGAATTATGATAAATTATGATCTGAATTGTCTTAATAATTTCCTCTTATTCTGTAGAATCACAGTGATGCTGTAATCAACAATATACATTTAAGTCAGAGATTAGACTCTAAATGAGATCAGTGATTCAGGTGAAATTATGATTATGTCAAAACATAACCAACATAACCTGATAAACTTTCTCTTTGTTCATCTGGCAGTTATAACTCAGATACAACAGCCAAAAATAATTACAGTTTAAGGGTCAAGAGCCCGACTAAAGCAAACACTGATCTCCATAACGGTGTCTTAAAAAATTAGATTTTCTCCTTCAGTGATTCTGCTAGTTAACATCAGGTGTCTTCAGTAATGGTCAATCATCACTCAATTAATCACTTAATTATCTCATTACCTTTAACACTCTTGAGTGTTAATTTAACACTCATATTTTAACACTGACTCTGGAGCCATATAAACTCCCAGGAGAGTTTAACACTGGACTTTTTGCTGTGTACCCATGTCATTATACACATTTGTGTCCTCATAAACCACACACACACACACACACACACACACACACACACACACACACACACACACTAACAGTAGGCCCTGACAGGAGGAGGACA
>JAJAQA010000001.1:67238440-67325940 GCA_021464565.1 Rutilus rutilus | reverse complement strand
ATATTGTATATTAAGCACATGTACTATAGAGTTAGACTTTGACACTCGTAGCTCTGAGCGAGGATTTGGCAGAAACGTGTGGTTTTCCACATTTGAAGAGGCTGACAGGCTCTGTGAGAACATTCCTCACGCTGGGGTAAAAGTGTCACCCCTGGGGGGCAGGAGCGTCCCAAAGTGCCCCATTGACTTACTATGGCGAAGGTCGGCCCTGAAGCGCGTGTGTTTCTCCTACTATGGTGAATTGCACAGGGATTTTGCATTGAACATAACTCTGGATCACAGTGTCATAGAGACAAGGGGGCGGGCTCATTTTACTCAGACGACCAATCAGTCTCTCAGGATCATTGTGAAGCTATCAAGCCACGCCCTAGCAACCATTTAGAGCACCATAGCAACAAGTTCCATTGAAAGAGATCAAAGGGATATCCGGATAGAAGTGTCATAGAAACATGAGGGTGGTCTCGTTTGACTCGGGCAGCAAACAGCCAATCATGAATCACCTTAACACTTCCTAGCCCCGCCCTAGCAACCATTGTCGAGCACCCTAGCAACCAACATCCAAAGAGGGATATCTTCCATTCTGAATGTCACAGAGGCATGGGAGTTCGTTTATATCATTCACACTGACAAGCAGCCTTTGGAGTTTCATCATTGGCAGCTGCCAAGCCACTCCCTAGCAATCAAATAGAGTACCCTAGCAACCGTTTTGCAAGACCTATATCTCTGCATCAGAACATCGTATAGAGATGGTGGTTGGCTCTTTTGACTCATGCTAGCAAACAGGACTTCCAACATGCTACACATGCTAGCTGTGAATAGCTACATGCTAACTGCAATTAGCTTAGGGTAAACATGATAAAAAATAACTGTTCTAGCATCATGCTAGCAACATGCTAAGTATGCTAGCATCTTGTTAAAACATCCTAGAAGAGGGAGAGCTGGGTGAATATGCAGAAACAACATCGCACCAGCTCTCATATCCAGGGTGAAGCTGTGTTGTTGGTATGCGATTGCTTTCATTGTTTTTATGCAGGTTACGCAGGTTATTTTCCAAATGTTGCTATATATATTTTAAAATAATACATGTTACTTTGTATGTGTGTGTCCTTGTATTTTTAGCTTGAAAAATTGCAGGCACTGGGATTAAGGGGGTTTTACTTTTGTCCAAGCCTGGAAAACAGCCGAATGCTTGGGTGTCTGAGGTTTTGGCACCCCGCTGTCAGCTGAATGTGACATCACATACATGCCTCGAAAGAATTAAGGGCCTGTATGATATTGTTATTCAAGGTAAGAATATTCTGTTATTATATTTTTTTAATTGTCCTGTATTTGATGCTGTCACAGGTAAGGCTGTGGTTGCCTTCTCTTGACTAATAGATCATTCAGATTATCATTGATAGTTTTCGCTTACAATTAAAACTGGTCCTAGCAGAGTAACTTCACGATAGCCTATATTTTATTATTTGTTTGTTTATAACGAACTATGACATTGAATTGGAAGACAAGGTAATTAGCCATGCTATAATTTTAATTACAAAATTCCAGTAGAAAAAAATGGCACAGTTGGTCAGCCACCAGACTAACTCAAACATCCATCACATGTCTTCAGAACATTCACCTATTAAATCAATACTGCTTGGTAGAAGTAGTTTGGTAGAACAGCACTTGTTAGGTCTATACACATCTCTTTTTGCTACTACGGCTGCAACCAACCATTATTTCTACTGTCGTTTTTTTCCCCTTAAATTAATCGATTAGATGTTTGTTCTATAAAATGACGTAAATTTGTGAAAAAGGTCGATCAATGTTTTCTAAATAATTCTGTACTTCTACAATGTAGGCTGGACCCCACAATTTGCTGCAGAACAACTCAATGAACCTTCATCAGCAGCCCCAGTTGATCCCCCAACAGGACCACCAATGGTCACACCAGATCAACAGGAAACAGTGGCCCTGCTTAATCCCCCAACAGCTCCAACGGGACCCCCAGCAGCACTTATTGGACCACCGAAGTCCCCAATTGGACAGTCAGTGTCCCTTTTAGCACCCTCAGTACAACCACAGCAGCTGTCCCAGAACCTGGGGAACAGACCCCACTCCCCAGAAGGGCCTTCAGCAGCCTCCCCAGTTTCTCTTGAAAAAGGTAAGCAAAAAAGGAGCTATATGAAGAGTATTGAAAATAAGTTGTAAGCCCCACAAAACCATACTCTTACTTTGTGTAATGTGAAACTGTAAACAAATTCAGAGTCCAGAAACATTTATTATTATTATTATAATCCTAAAAAAAAAATACACAACTGTTTTCAACATTGATAATGATAATAAATTACACAGTGTGTCCGTGAGCAAGGCAGTGAAGGCACTTTACTCCAGGGGCTCCAGGGGGATTGTCCCTGTAAATGCACTGTAAGTTGCTTCGGATAAAAGCTTCTGCCAAATGCATATATATATATATAAATGTTTCTTGAGCATCAAATCATGATATTAGAATAATTTCTGAAGGATCATGTGACACTGAAGGCTAATGATGATGAAAATGCAGCTTTGATCACAGAAATAAATTACGTTTAAAAATATAATCAAATAGAAAAGTTTTTTTTAATTGTAAAAATATTTCACAATATTGCTGTTTTTTTCTGTATTTTGGATCAAATAAATCCTTGGAGACCGGAAGTCTTCTTTTAAAACATTAAAACATCTAACCGTTCTGATGATTTTGGCCACCACTGAATATACATTTTAAAGCGATTATATGATCAGAACCTCTCATCAGATTCCATGAACTGCTGTTGTCATTACTTCAATAATGCCTGTGTTTGCCCATATTTTAGGACATTGTTTGGGTGTTTTGGTGTCTTCCTATTCGTGGTGCACAATATATTCACTCAGTATCATTATTGCAATATCATATGAAAATGTTGCAGAAAGTATGCAGTATTTCGTTTATTTTGTGGAGAGATGCGTCCGTTGACTGTGTGGCTTAGTTGTCTTCGATTTAGAGTAATCGTTTCATTGGCCAGTTGCATACCCTATAGAACACCACATGATGAGTGCGGCTCTGGGACACAACACAACTATGGAGATCGGAGGCGAAAAATATCAGAAATGGGGCCAATCAATTTTTGTGTTTTTACATCTGTTTAAGAATATCTAAATTAATATCGTTATCACAATATTCATGATCAATATTCCAATATCACATTTTGTCAATTTCGTGCAACCCTAATTAGGCACTTTGATGGAAATTGATTTGCAAGATCTAACTGTCTATTCAAGGTTATAAAGTTGTGGAATGATAGGCTATTTTCAGCTGTGATTACTTCACTGTGATGACATTATTCCAGACTGATTGTACAAGTCCTTCAGCGGCTTTAGCCTGCTAATGGCAGGACCTGGTTATCCTTAAAGGAATAATTCACCCATAATGCATCATTTATGTATCAAGTGCTCACCGTGTGCTGCCTTAAATCCCTGAAACAAAGTTTTAGTTGTTCATGGAAAGACATTTGGACAAATAAAGCCCAGTCTTCATTATAAACTGTGCTTAAATATCTTTTACATATTTTTTCCCTGTGTTTAACAGAAGAAGTTGTGGAAGGAGGCTGCCCTGCTCCCGCTACTGTGCGGCCAAATAAAAGGAAAGGTGTGTTGATGTACTGCTTGTCCAGCTTTCTGTATAGGAGTGTGGACTGAATGCCACAAAATGGATGAGTATGAGCTGCAGTATCTAGCTACAGTCTTCTGGCAATTATCTGGCAACGTAACAGCATACATAGTCAGAAAGTAACATACATTTTTTGGTTTTGGTTTTGGTTTTCACAGTCAAAAGCATGTTAGTCTCTGCGATGAGAAAGCGATTAACAACTCCCAGGCAGCACAATAGAGATTCATTTGAATTCATGGATTTAACTTGTCTTTGTTTGCCAATATATTTGTCACAACTGCCCGACCCTACAGTTTGTGTTGATTACAGTAAATTACCAGTGTTCAATACAACTTCTGTACCATAATAACTACAATATGAAAACTATAACTAAGTACAACCCATGCTAGCTTACAGTTTTTCTCGATTGTTTACACACATTTTCTGAAAGCATGCCTCATATTCTCAGAACTCTACACACAAATCCAAAAACACACACACAATGGGCAAAACCCCTCAATTCTCCTGCAAAATTAAACTTTACATTCAAAACAATGTTATTTCTTCTCAAAATGGTATTATGTTTTCAAATGACACACACAAACCATCATATGAATAGACATTTATAAGAACCAGCTGAACACTGATGTGCTCAATGTAAAACACTATGATGAGTGGAAAACACTTCTTCTCCATTCATCACAATGACTTAGGCCTTTTTTTGTTCAGTGTTACACTTACTACAGACAGTACATATACATAAGTGTGGCGCCAACTCAAGATGGCGCCGGTGTATGTGGCTTGCCGTCTGTTGCTTGGTGTACTTGTCTCCGTTTTGTTTGCTGATGTATGTCCTACTGTTATGAGTCTACAAGCTATGTTAACCTATGATCGTCAAACTCTATTCGACATTAAATCTTCGATGGAAGGATCACATACCATCATACCAGGATGCGACACTCATCGCCTTCCTACCCGCTGTCCGTTCTCGAAGTATCTTTGTCGACTGTACTGCTTACCTTGCTGGAGAAAGCGTAGTAGACGCTTTTGTTTTTAAATCGAGGCGGCCTTTTGGTAAAACTGAAGGCAAGCCTATCCACCCAGATGGTTTTACCATATTCACCCTTATGTGATCTAATTAAGAAGAACGACTATTTTATCGCCGTCCGTTCTATGGAGACGCCGTTCCAGTGGATTACACCTGTCTCAGACTTCGTTGATCAGCCCCCGCTGCATCGGCCCCCTGTGCTTCGTAGACGGAGAGTGACTTCGCAAAATCTACGATCACTGCGTCGCGAATTGGATATAACGGAGGCCTCTACTGAACTTAGGTTTGCTCTAATAAATGTGCGATCTCTAGCAAACAAAACATTTATTTTAAGCGACTTTTTTAACACTCAGAGCCTGGATATTTTATGTCTGACAGAGACTTGGCTAAATACTGGTGACTTAACCCCATTTTCAGAATTACTCCCTCCAAATTGTGGTTTTCTGAATTCCCCTCGGGCCTCTGGTCATGGAGGTGGTGTGGCATCTATTTTTAAGAAATCTTTTAATTGTCGTTTTCTTCACACCAGAGCGTTTACCAGTTTTGAACTGCAATTGTTTCAACTAAACACTACAGAACCAATTGTTTGTGCAATTATATATCGGCCCCCCCAAATATAACAAGGATTTTATACAGGAGTTTTCAGACTTTGTAGGTGAGATTTGTTTAAAATATGATTCTTTTTTAATTGTGGGAGATTTCAATGTGCATGTTTGCTGTCCTTCCAATGCGCTAGCAAAAGATTTTTTGAATATGATTGACTCTTTTAACCTCACACAACATGTTTCTGGATCCACCCATGTTCATGGACATACCTTGGACTTAATATTACAGTTTTTCTCGATTGCTTAAACACTATAACCAGGCTTTTGAACTAAAATTTCAAAACCATAATGCCATTTATCAAAAAGCACACCCATTTCACTAAACTATAAACACTATTCCCTGTTTTGACACATGAGTCAAATTTGTTGAACTGTCACTGCAAAACTCTACACACAAATCCCTTCATTTCTCATTGCCTACACCATGTTGTCATGTATAAAGCACTAGCACTCAATATTGTTCACTCAAGTCAGCACAGCTTCAGCTCAGTTAGCACACAATTACCCAGGTGGAAACACTAAGAGTCAAAATTTAACACACATCAATCAGATCCTTCAATAGATAGATAAAGGGGCCCAAATCAGTTTATTGAGTTTTGGAACAATGGATCCAGAAAGACATGAAGGAAGAGATCGAGGAGGGATAAGGAGGAGGAGGAGGAGGACGACGAAGGGCAAGAAGACAAGCAGTCTCAGATGAAATTCAAGCCACTCTAGTTGCCCATGTCTTTGTCAATGGTATGACTGTGAGGGAGGCTGGGCTACGAGTAAGGCCAAATTTGAGTCGCTTTACTGTCGCCTCGAGAACCTTCAGGGAGGTGTGTGGTGGCAAACAAAATTCTATCACTGAATAAAAGACAAACATTTCCAATAGTCTTTGATGAGGTTTATTTTCTTGCAAGAAAAGGCCAGCAGTCGTACAGTCACACAGAGTGGCTGCAGAGTGTAACAGTGAAGGTTGGCCATCCATTATAGTCTTGACTCCCAGAATGTTATCTTTCTAGGCCAATGATGGTATTTCAACCATACGTGGAACATTCTTAGACGTGTTCATCATATTGTCTCCTTGAGTGGATCGAGGCCCTCCTGTCACCTACTAACACTCTTTACCATTCCAATACAATTCCATATTAGAATAAGGTTTGTGTGTGCTCTTTTACTGTCATATGATGGTCACACACATCTTACTGTAAGTAAGTAAATACTGTAAAAAAAAATTAGAGGAGAGAGTAAAAAAAATATATAATTTTTTTTGTGTGTGTGTGTGTGTTGTACTGTGTAGTACATGAATGAATAAAAATGTGCCAGTGTATCCATTGGTTGTGTCTTTGGTGTTCATCATGTGAAAAGGTTTGTGAGGCGGGGAACCACAAGTAACATAACTTACCAGTTTTGGAAATGTTGTTTTGAATTTATTGCACCAGTGTGTTAGATTATGTTGTAGTGTGTGTGATTTTGAGGGCTTGTGTGTCCAGTGTGAGGGCAAAGTTTGGTTTTTCAGCAAAAGTGAATGGTTTTGAGTGTAGAGCTTCATTTTGACCTGAAAATAGGATGTTTGGGGAATTGGGTGAGACGTTGTGGATTTGTGTTTACTGTTTTGAGAATACGAGGCATAGTTTCAAGAAATGTGTTTAAGCAATCGAGAAAAACTGTAACTTATGGTCTCTCTGTTGGGAATGTTATAATTCATAATTTAGCCCTCTCTGACCATATGCCTGTTACTTGTACTGTAACTCTGCCTTGTGTCATTCGTAATACTTCATTACCAATTCACCAGGTTCGGAACTTAAATGCAACCACTATTGAGCGGTTTAAAATTGCATACATTGAATCTGATATTAATTTGGAGAGCCCTTTGTATTCAGATGTGAATGTGTCACTTGATCATTTTAATCATGTATGTTCTTCTATTCTGGATTCAGTTGCTCCTTTGAGGGTTAAGAGGGTTAAGGCCAAACCAGAACCATGGCTAAATGAGGTTACTCGGGGCTTGAGGCGTGCTTGTAGAAAGGCAGAGCATGTGTGGAAGAAGGATAAATTACAAGTGTCCTATGATATACTACGTGAGTCTTTAACTGCTTATCAGAATGCAGTTAAGTCATCTAAGAGAAAATATTTTTCTGATCTAATCTTAAGGTACCAAAGTACTCCGAATATTTTATTCAATACTATCAATTCAGTGTTAAATCCCTCTACTACATGTCCTGTTTTGTCCACCATCACATGTGAGGATCTGCTGAATTTTTTTGTGCAGAAAATTGATGATATTAGGACACAAGTTGTACCTGGTCTATATGATCCCACGGTTACTTGTCTCACTTCTGCTGTGTTTGATAGATTTTCACCTATTTCTTTTCAATCTTTAGTTGAGGTGGTCGGGCAGTTAAAACTTACAAATTGTAGCCGTGATGTTATTCCATCTAGATTAGTTAAGCAGACTTTTGATATCATTGGTCCTAGTATATTGACTCTAATTAACCCTCTGATGGTCTTCGTTTAGCAGTCACACTGGGGGCCTTCCCGGTCATAAATGACCGGACACCTAAAAATGAAACTTCCTCCATCCCAGTAAAAACCAATGCAATTTATTTTTGTTCTATAATATTTATTCTTTTTAATTTAGAATTTTGAGACAATTTGATTGAACTTATTAATATTTATGCAATATTTATAGTCCATTTTTTGCCATTGAAAATAAAGATTTTTTTTTTTTTTTTGATTTAAAAAAAAAAAAATTCTATGCAGTATTTTCGGGTAAAATAGAGACTAGGCTTTCAGAAAAAAAATTAAAATAAAAAAAATTAATGAATTTATTAAACATAAAATTAAATAAAACATGTTATTGCATGGGTTTACCACTAGATGCCTGTATAGCTCTAAATGGAGATGTTTGTGAATTCTAGTTGTTTTTAGACCAAATTACTTACTTTTAAGATGTGGATTGAATGTATTTTTTTTTTTGAAATTCTCAAATAATACTTTTTGCCAAGGTTTATAACACTTTATTAATTATTATTTTAATAATTTTAATAATTATATTAATTATATATACATATATTAATTATAATTATTAATTATGTTATGTTTTTCACTCTTGATGTTTTAGAGCTTCACCCCTTCATTGCTGAGCACTTTTTTTCTGCATCGTGGCTGATTTGTAGAGAATTTTTGTGTTTTTGTCAATTTCCCATTCATTTCCTATGGGGGTAATTTTGACCGAAGACCAAAATCATGACTAATTTTTTTACGACCACTTAGCATGCTCGGATCATGAACTCAATTTTTTTGTATGTTCACATACCTAATGCCAGAAAAGTCACCAAGTTTCGTGATTTATTGGTGTGTATGTGTATAAAAGTGTGTTTGTATGTGTGTGTGTGTGGGTGGGTGTGAATGTTTTGTACTCTTGATGTTGTAGAGTGTCACCCCTTTACTGCGGTGTACTTTTTTTTAGAATCGTGGCCGATTTGTAGATTGTACAGTCAAAAGTTCAGAGAATTTTTGCGTTTTTGTAAATTTCCCATTCATTTCCTATGGGTCGGTCATTTTTGACCGAAGACCACGAAAGGGACTATTTTTTTTACGGCCACTTAGCATGCTCGGATCATGACCTCAATTTTTTTTTGTATTCACATACCTAATCCCAGAAAAGTCACCAAGTATCATAACCTTCCGACGAAGCTGTGATTTTTAAAAATTCAAAACAGAAAATTATTCGGTCAGAAGTGACCGAAGACCATCAGAGGGTTAATAGAAGCTTTGAAACAGCAGTAGTTCCAATGGAATTTAAGCATGCTTTAGTACAGCCTCTTTTGAAAAAAATGAATTTGGATCCAAATGTTTTATCTAATTATAGGCCTATCTCAAAATTGCCATTTTTATCTAAACTTCTTGAAAAAGTTGCATTAAACCAACTACAGACTTTTCTGGTACAAAACGAGATTTTTGAAAATTTTCAGTCGGGATTTAGATCAAACCATAGTACAGAAACGGCTTTGTTGAAAGTTTTAAATGATATCTTGCTTGCGATTGATTCTGGTAGCTCAGTGGTTTTAGTTTTGCTAGATATTAGTGCAGCGTTTGATACCATTGATCACAATGTTCTAGTCTCCCGCCTAGAACAGACAGTGGGAATTCGGGGTACGGCACTCGATTGGTTCAAATCATTTCTTTCTAATAGGTCGTTTTCAGTTAATTTTGGTCAACAACATTCAAAAGTGGCCCCATTATCTAGTGGGGTTCCACAAGGATCCATTCTTGGTCCAATTTAGTTTTTATTATATATGTTACCTCTAGGTTCTATTTTTCACAAGCATGGAGTATCCTTTCATTGTTACGCAGATGACACTCAGGTGTATCTACCGTTGCGGAAACAGGACAAAAATTATTTTGAGTCACTATTGAGATATTTACAAGAAGTTAAGTCTTGGATGTCTGAAAATTTTCTGCATCTGAATGATAGTAAAACTGAAATAATCTGGTTCGGGGCCCCTGACACTAAAAATTATTTTGATCTGGGTGAGTTAGCTCCTTTTTGTAAATCTGTAGTGAAAAACCTTGGAGTCCAATTTGATAGCTCTTTGAAGTTTGACAAACAGATTAATTCTGTGGTGAAATCTTGTTTTTTCCATTTAAGATCAATAGCAAAGGTTAAACCGTTTTTGTCCTCCAGTGATTTTGAAAGGATTATTCATGCTTTTATTTCTGTAAGACTAGATTATTGTAACTCGCTATATGTTGGTGTCAGCCAAGCACTTCTGAACCGTCTTCAATTGGTTATAAATGCGTCTGCTAGACTTTTAACAGGGACTCGTAAGAAGCAGCATGTAACACCGATTTTAGCCTCACTTAAATGGTTGCCGGTGGAGTTCAGAATTGATTATAAATTACTGATATTTGTGTACAAAGCCTTGCATAATTTGACTCCATCATACCTTGCGCATCTTCTTCATATACATAAACCTCTTAGGTCTCTCAGATCAGCAAATCAGATGATCCTAGACATTCCAAGGACGAGATTAAAATTGAGTGGTGATCGGGCATTTTCTGTGGCAGCTCCAAAGCGCTGGAATAACCTGCCTCTACATCTCAGACTGGCTCCTTCCTTAGGTTATTTTAAACGAAATCTGAAACTGTATTTGCTAGAATTAGCGTTTGGTTCAGTAGGTTAACTAGTAAGAGGCTCTTTTCAGATGTTTGTTAGTCATTGTTCTGTCTGAAAAAGAAACATTTTATTATGAATTTTTATTGTGTGACTGTACAGCACATTGGTCAACATCACGTTGTTTTAATTGTGCTTTATAAATAAAGTAAATGAAAAAAAAAATGAAAAAAATAAGTGTGTTGTAAAATATTTGAGAATATTGTTTTTATACTCAGAACACACAAATACACGGTAACAAATATATTTTATTTTTCCCACAAAAACAATGTACACAGTGTACATCCCAACCAACACAAAGTTGTACAGTGGTCTACATACAAAACAACAGAAGAATTTACTGTATACAGTTACAGTAATAAAAAATAAAAAAATCCAATGTTGGCATCCATTGCCCCATTGAAGAGCTCACCGGTTGCCCTTTTATGCTAAAGCTCTGATTGCTCATTGTAAAACTGTGTGACGGGTGTTTGCCCATGTGATGAGTCAGTGTGCATATTTGAATGGCAGTGTGTTCCTTGTGAAAACAAGATTTTCTGCATGAAAATTGTGCCAAAAGCAGAGAATTGTGTGTAGTGTTTTGAAAAAAGTGTGTTTTAGACCTGCAATTTGAGTGTAAATCAGGAATTGTGCTTGTAGTTTAGCAGAATTGGTTCAGGGGGTTGGTGAATGACAAGACGTGAAATAATCACGTTGGTCCCCTTTGGAAAACGTGTAGATGTCACAGTTTAACGCCCTCAAACGTGAATCTTACACGTACCCTCAAACGTGAATCATACACGTTTGCCATTGAAGATATCTGTACAATTTCCTTACCATTTTATAGATTATAAATGTAAGATCCCTTCTACTCCCACACCTAAACATACCAATTTTATGGACAATATTAAAATGATAAAACGCATGGACAGAGACTGTATGTGTATGAAAATGGCATTTTTATGAACAATATGGCATTAAAAGATAGTTTGAGCCACGAATCCTACCCCTAAACCTACCATAACCATTTCTTAAAACTACCTACCTAGGCAACAATTATAAAGAAAAACAACAGACAGACGAGTATAATCACAATAATTTATTTATCGTTCCTAATAACCATAATATACTAACCTTACAACACAACATCGATTCACAAAATACATCAATTTTATTAGCTTGATGTAATCCAAACCTTCAGAATCCATATATTATTTGCAAGAAAAAGATCCAAACTCAGCCCTTTATCCAGTAATCGTCATCTTGACCGTAAACGTCAAACCCCGCGCTTGTTATGAATTCAAATTCAAAAATTGCGCCCTCAAGGTTACTATGGTTACGGCAATATCAAACGCTCATTGGCTCTCGCCTCGCCTGCTTCGTCACAGATTGCGTCATGCATTCACATTTGAAATGAAGCGCGCAGCCCTCAGAGCGAACCGAACTACCGAACCGAAGACGGATTAACATTTTCGTGGATTTGAATTAATAACTTAAATTCTGCTCTGTTACCTCATACAAAACCACTGCCAGAGAGGACTGCGACACATCACGTGACGTGAACAACTTTTGGTACCGATTTTGACATTTTCTCAATAAATAAATTATTGTGGAATTATACTTGTCTGTCTGTTGTTTTTCTTTATAATTGTAGCCTACGTAACTTAGTTTTAAGAAATGGTTATGATTAGATTGGGGTAGGATTAGCAAACGTCCCGGGATAATGGTACGTGTAAGATTCACGTTTGAGGGTAACGTTACATGTGTATGATTCACGTTTGAGGACGTGTAAGATTCACGTTTGAGTGTAACGTTACATGTGTATGATTCACGTTTGAGGGTACGTGTAAGATTCACGTTTGAAGGCGTTAAACTGTGACATCTACACGTTTTCCAAAGGGGACCAACGTGATTATTTCACGTCTTGTCGTGATACCGGCTTGATGAGTTACATGTTGTGGTCATTGTGTCTTAAGTACCAGAATTTGTGTGTAAACAATTGAGAAAAACTGTAAATTGGCCAGATTAAATAGATCAATAATAGAATAAAACTTTTTTACAAGAAAATAGACTTACCTATGCACAAATAGGCCTAACCCCTAACCGTTCGGTTAGAGTAACTGCTTCATTCGACTGAATGGCCTGGAGAAGCGATCATGTGTCAGAAGTGAAAGTGAAAGAAGGATCTTCTGCAGTTTGGGACGTTAAAAGTGCTGACGCACCGACTCTTTGTGTAAAGCTGAAGCGAGTAAACGTTCAAAAGCGGTGATCAGAAAGAGCTTTACCCAAAGCTGAGTGTTAGAGCTATACTTTACATATTATACAGTGTGCAGGTGAAAGATGCTGCACACATCGACAAAGACGCCGACCGGAGGATTCTCTTTTGAGAACACACGCAGGTGAGACATCTATAACAACATGATCAAGACGTAAACAATAAATAATATGATCAAGACATTACTACAATTTACATTGATTGCCAAGCGCTAATATGCTGACGAAGCCAAAACGATTGCAAAACATCAAAGTGTTTTGACACATGAATGAGTAAACATGGCCTACTCCTAAACAACATAATAGTAACAAAAAGTAGGCCTAACTTAATAATGCAATATCTTTTAATTGTATTGTATCTGTTTGTTTATTCATTTATAGAAATCTGGAAGCAAATTTATCAGAGAAGGGTTACAGTGCACCAAACGCCAGGAAGACTGGCACCACCATTGCTGGCCTGATATTCAAAGTCTGTTTTGACGCTGCAAAAGCATGATTTGTGTTGTTAATTACTGATTACATATTTATAATTTAAGTCTATGTTGTAATTCATTTCCATATCATTTAAGTCTATATTGTAATTGCAAATAAACTTAGCTATATTAAATTAATATGATGGTATGTAATATTTAGTTATAATAAACCAAAAAATAAATGGATTCTATTTTAGGATGGAGTGATTTTAGGTGCAGACACCAGAGCCACGGATGATATGGTCGTAGCTGATAAAAACTGCATGAAAATCCACTACATAGCTCCCAAAATCTAGTGAGTGAATCTTTTGGTTGCTCATCATCATAGTTCAAGTCTCTATCTAAACTAAATTTTATAGTGCCTGTTTTTATTGTTTTCTTTTTCTTTCGTTCTTCTTACCACAATAGCTGTTGTGGTGCGGGTGTTGCTGCTGATGCTGAGGTCACTACTCAGATGATGTCTTCAAATGTAGAACTGCATTCACTGAGCACAGGACGACCTCCTCTTGTGGCCATGGTGACCCGACAGCTCAAACAGATGCTGTTCAGGTGAAAGTGTCATAGTCGTTCAATTTGATTTAAGTGATTAAGGCAAAGTGATTGATACATCAAAATACATCATTCTGTCTTTCTTTAAGATATTGCTCACTAGTTAACTGATAATATTAGTTTATCTTAAAGAGCTATTTAAATATATATTATCCAGGTCCAGGACTAGGGCTGACTGTTTCCCATTTTTTTTGTAGGTATCAGGGGCACATTGGTTCTTCTCTAATTGTGGGAGGTGTGGATATTAACGGCCCACAGCTCTATAGCGTCTACCCTCATGGTTCCTATGATAAGCTTCCTTTCCTTACCATGGGTACTTTATCCCCTTTATTCGAATGAACACAATCAAACATGTTTTTTCTGCACTTATTTAGCAAAACTATATATTACAGGGTCTGGAGCAGCTGCTGCCATTTCTGTATTTGAAGATCGTTACAAGCCAAATATGGAGGTCAGACAACTGTTAAGACATTCTTATTGATATTTTCCAACATGGTATTGTATATGCTGTTATTGTAGTTACATTTGCATTTTAACTAGGGGTCTACGGACCCCTGAGGGCCCTTCAAAGGGGAAGTAGCTTGATGCTCGAGAACAGACCTCATTGGTCCCTGCAGAAGCTCAATGAATGAACCTCAATCATTCTCGTGTGTCAAGCAAGCATGTTTGATCTTACTTTTACCAAATTCAATCTGACATTTATTTTTATTCTTTGCTTCTTACCCTCAATGTAATCTTTATTGTTGAATCCCACTTCCCAAACACACGTTCTGTATTTGTTCTTGTCAATTCCACACCTACATAAACGCTTGGGAAATGTAAAGCTAGAGGAAGGAAAGCAGCTGGTGAGAGATGCCATCACTGCAGGCATCTTCTGTGACCTTGGTTCTGGCAGCAATGTAGACCTATGTGTGATCACAGAGAAAGCTGTGGATTATCTGAGGGGATATGACCAGCCTGTTCAGAAAGGACTGAGGTAAGATGAATGTGGAAGTGTAATGTGGAAGAATGCAGTAACATTAATTCTTCATCATTTTAAAATGAGAATTTGTTTCAATGTATCCATTTTCCTGGGTTTTTAGGGCCCTATAATTTCCGCGATCACGGAATCACGGACGGAATCGCGGAATTGGCAAATTAACGCGGAATCTAGTGTCAACGCGGAATTTCGCGGAATTTTACATATTTGGAATTAAATTCTGTTTTTGTGTGTGAGAAAAACGTATGTCTGAGGAAAATCGCATATTACTGAAAGAACGAGCAGAGAGAGAGGCCCGGTCGCGCGCTTCAAACTGTCTTGCTCTCTCTCACTCCCCTCGCGCTTATTAATCAATTGAGAATTGACACAATGGTAAAAGATCAGAAGAACGAAGTTTCACGTGGAGCATTCGAATATTATTTTCCTGAATTAGGCTACCGCTGGGTGTGAATTGTGTAAAAAAAAAACTTTTTTACCTTGCTTTCTTCTATGAAAAGTGACATGGGTAGGGTTAACTAAGATTAACAAAGATTAATAAATACAGTAACAAATGTATTGCTCATGGTTCATGTTAGTTAGCCTAATACATTCACTAATGTAAACAAACCAAACCACATTTAACACCTCTTAAAATGAGAATTTTGTTTGTTACCTCAATAAATTTAGGGTCATTCCTATTTTATTTGTGTACATTTTAATCATTAACATTAAAAACACTCTTTTTACGACTAAAATAACAGTAAAGGGTAAAAAAAAAACCTGAATTCCCAAAAATTAAAACGGAAAAAACGGAATTTGCAAAAATTAAAACGGAAAAAACGGAATTTGGGAAAAAATAAAACGGAATTTGGGAAAAAATAAAACGGATTTTATAGGGCCCTAGGTTTTCCAGAAAGCAGGGTTACTCCGAACTCTTGGTTGATTACATTTCTTACTCAGTTATCGGTTCCAAAACACGGCCAGAAGTAAGTTCAGTCAACTCAAGAGTATGTTCACTGTGAACACACTCATACAGGAAGGTACATCCTAGTATAGAGCTCTGCAGTGATTATTATTTTTGTTGGCCAACCCAGAAGTTAGCATCACCCTGGTTCCCTCAACAAAAACTCAATAGGATGTTTTAATTGGCTTTTTTGTATTATTGCAGAAAATAAGCTCTGTGAAAGAAAAAAAAAAGAAGATTCTTACACTTTTTGTTCATCATGATAATCTTCACAAATTAACAACTTTTAAATCTGAAGCCTATAAATACAATTGTCAGAAGGCTATAAACAAACTACACCACATCGCAGGACCTCAGCTTCACCATCACTAGCTTCCAACAAATTGACAACTTCCAACTAGCGAGTAGATGATTTTTCCAGTACAGTGTGATGACATTTAATGTCCCTGACAACCTTTGTAGTCCCATTCACAAAGCCACTTGTTAGCAACGCCTTTTTCAAGACAAGTAAAAACTTAAAAAAAAATTGCAATGATAACCCTAATCCCTAACCCTAGCCACAGACCTTATTTCTGGCAAAAAAAAAACAAACAAAAAAACCTTTAAAAATCTATTGACTTCAGGACGGTGGAACCAGAAGTGCTAAAATGCTAACTCATTTCTGGGTTTTGGCCTACAAAATGTCTTCCCTGCAGCACTCTATTCACTTACTTGTGAACTATTCTATGTCATTTTTCAGTAAACATAGGGCCAGATTTTTGGGGTTAAAAAAAACACTGTCAGGATTTACTAAAGACAATAAATTTGTAGACATTTTTAATGAAACCGAATGTTAAGGTTTCATTATAATACTATATATTGCTATATATTTACTTGTGTATATATATTTACCATGTAAACTTATGCACGACCTGCTTTCTGGAATATACCCCTAATCAACTCTCATCCTGATCAATCCTCTTTTAATAACCTTCTGAGTTTACAACTGCACATATTTATTCATAAAATCTCTGAACATTCAAAAACATTTTCTCTCTTTCTTCTAAATCACCAGGGAGGGTACCTACAGATACAAGCCAGGCACTACTGCTGTGCTCACAAAAACAGTTATTCCATTACCACTGGATGTTGTGGATGAATCTGTTCAAGTGATGGACACTGAATGAGAATATATTCGCAATTCTTTACACTCTTTCCTTCACTCTTTAGGAAATAAGGTATATGTGAATAGGTTTCCTTTCTGGATAAAAATGGAAAACTATATTTTTCATAATTTTAGAAGTAGCCATACGCTTTAGGACTTTCCATGTATTCAGTAATTTGCATTTGAGCTACTCAAGACTGTTTTGCAAAATGCATAATATTAAAAAGTGTGTTTCCTTACCTTTCCTTAACTCATCAGACATAAATAGTCCATTCAATAAAATTTAAGATTAAAAAATGAAAGATTGTCATTTTTGTTGTATTTTTTTTTTTTAAAACGATCAAGCTAAATATTCATTTGTTGGATACAAAGGCAATATTAACCATAAATATTTGTATCGTCTTATAAGAGCTTTACAACCAGATATTTCAGCATGATGGGAAATTGATTACTACTACATTGTTCACAGCAAAGTGAGCAGACATATTTATACATATTTGTATTTATATATTTACAAACTCATGAAGAAACAAACTGCATGCCTTTTAAATATTTAAAGTTAGTGAAAGCATGAGAATTATTCTTGGTCACAATTGTTACGGTGGGGAACTATAAATCAGTCAGTTAAAAATGTATCAGTTGCTGAATAAGACCCATTATAAAGTTGCAATATTTTATTGTAAAAATATTGTACTTTTTTTTAAATAAAATGCAATTATGTAAGAGCATCATAAATCAAGAATGAATATAAAAAGTATAATTTAATTTTTACATTGTTTTGTAATATACAAAGTTTGTGACACCACCTACATGTTTGTGTCCTGTGATCATGAAATGTATGATCAAGAGCAAAGAACCTACAATCACTATAGGACCAGTTTCTCAATACTGAGACCATTTGTTTTTTAAAATCTTTTCACACAGTGAGCACAACAGGCTAAACTGTGGATCATTTATCATTGCTTTAGCACAAAATGCATTCAATGGGTAGATCTTTCAAATTACATAAACTATTTTCTCATTAATGAACAGGCCAATATGAATGTTTACATATACTCTCTTTTCAAATCTGTTAAATCCTAACATAATACAAAAGTATAATACCATATTGAAAATATTCCAAATCTAAAAAAAATAAAGGCTATCAAAATTATTAGATGCAAACACTCATCACCATTTATACAAAAGGGGGAAACTGAGGACAAATTGTGTATACTGTAATATATGGACCATGAAATGTATCAAAGAAATTTTACAAAAGAAAACAGTGTTTGTTGGGTGAGAAACTTTGCGGGCCCTATCTTGCACCCAGCGCAATTGACTTTGTACACCGACGCATGTATCATTCCTATTTTGCACCCGACGCACAGCGGACTTTTATGGCAAGCCAAAGTATTCATAAACGCCCAATCAGGCGTCTGATTGCACACTGACACTCCAAAAGCGTGCATCCGCATACAATGTTACTTTTCTGTCTTTTACGGCCCTGACGAGAACGTCGGTCTCCTCGGATGTGAACCGCTCCTGGCGTGCGCCTGCATGGCAAATCTGTCGTTATAATAGCAATCCGCCATGGAACAAGCGCGCCTGCCCTTAAAGGGAATGTGAGATGTCGCTCTGGTTGGTTTATTTCACGTTACGCCCAAACCACACCTATGAATAATGTAGCTACTTCAGACCAACCCATTTTAGTCATTTATCCCGCCGGTATAATAGCAACAGCACCCGATATCCACCCACAAAGTTACTTGTGTTTCTCGTTTGATACTTGCATTTCGGATCGTTAAAATAGGGCCCTGCTATAGTGTAATGGAAGAATGACTTGATTTGAGACGTGTTTTGGTGGTTTTAGTGCATTTTGAAAGTTGGTTAGGAGAACTGTGTGCCATATGAATAAATAAATGACTTTAGGTTAGAGTCCTAGCAATTGTAAATATGGCAGCTGCATTTGACACGTTTTAATTGCTTTCCTTTTTAGTGTTTTGAGACATATAATAAAGGGCAAACTGTGATTAAAACTGCTCATGTGGCTTTTTGTAAAATGTTCACATGAATTCAAGATCATCACTTTGATAGTTGACAATAGTGTAAAATATCATTTTACACCCTTCAACCTATTTTTTTCTCATGTAACTGGTGGAATTAAATGAGTTAAATAACATATCTATACACAAAGATCTCATAATGAAATATCTTATTGTGAGGATGCCTTTTCTAGTAGCCTGACTTAAAAGGGAGATTCGAAATTAACTAATTAACTAGTTGATTTCAAAGTTTTAGTTGTCTTTCCTTGCTTTCTACAAATAATTTTCCTAATTATATCATTGTTTATTATGAAACGCTCTTGACATGCTGATTAATAATGCTAAATTTTGAAGAAAAAAAACCATCTTGTCTAAACTTGTTTATTTAAAAAGGTCGGAGGCATTTGTATTACTAATTGGCTAATTGTATTTGCTGGACCGCGAGATGTAATGACAAGGTAGCGTTGTAATTAAGTCTCTCTGTCTGCTATTGATGACCCCTGATATGACTTCTGGAAGCATCTTACTCAGTACTTGTAGTCGTATAGGGTCTAAAATAGGCCTAGATGTTGTTGATTTAGATGATTTAACAAGTTTACACCATTCTTCCACTTCTGTAGCAAAAAATTACTGGAATGTCCATTTTGTGTTCCATTTTCCGGACTGCTCTCTTGCTGTTTTTCCGGACTGCTCTCTTGCTGTTTTTCCGGACTGCACTCTTGCTGTTTTTCCGGACTGCTCTCTTGCTGTTTTTCGGACTGCTCTCTTGCTGTTTTTCCGGACTGCTCTCTTGCTGTTTTTCCGGACTGCTCTCTTGCTGTTTTTCCGGACTGCTCTCTTGCTGTTTTTCTGGACTGCTCTCTTGCTGTTTTTCCGGACTGCTCTCTTGCTGTTTTTCCGGACTGCTCTCTATGATGCACCCAGAATACATCGCGGCATGAAGCATGTCACCATTGATGAGATTCATGCTGTGAATCTTGATGTCTGTTTGTGTCTAAACCTTGCAGGAGTTTAAAAGTGTTTTGTGTACAATGTGTTTTTAAACAGGAGCGCAAAACTTTTTGTACACGTTTTTTTATTTATTATTCAGTTTATCTAATTAAAACACTGCTGGATCTCATTTTAGTCACAGTCACAGAGTAACTAAAATCAATTATTCTCAAGAGATCAGCAAATAAGGCCACTCATGCGATGAGTATGACAGCTGTATCATCAACAAGAGGCCAACATCATTTGGTCACGATTTCTCTTGTTGCTTCTTGCTATAACAAACAGATACACCAGCCAGAGAAAAACTAATGTTAAAAAATCTAATTAAGAGCCCAACTAAAGCACTGATCTCCTTAATGGTGGTATCAAACCAACTATCATTTTCAATAAAACATCAACATCTAAACCTCTGCTAATTCTTAATAAGAACTTTTGTAGATGTATGACAGAAATAAGGTCAACCTGGTTAGTTATAAGTGAAGCTGGTAATGTTGTTTATAAAATTGTTTAATCCTCCTCGGTTGAGATCTTGAGAGATTTGTCTTTTTTTCTTCAGTTGATTTCATCTAAGGCTGTGGCTGGAAATCAGTTGTAGTTCTTGTGTTTCTCTTTTTTTTTCTGTTCTTGTTGTTCCTCTTTTTTTTCTGTTCTTGTTGTTCCTCTGTCCTTCAGTGATTCTGCTTGTTATCACTTAATTATCTCATTAACTCCAACACTGATTCAGTGTTACATTTAACACCCGTGTGCACACCGAGCAGTATTTATTTAATCTGGGCTAACCCATGTGGGGCCTAAATGTAAACTGAGGACAAATCTGGCTGGGCCCCAGTTAGATAGTCCATGTCAAGCCCATTTGGGTGTGCTGGCTGGGTAAGACCAAAACAAACTCACGGTGGCGATGACGTCATTAAAGGAACACTCCGACTTTTTGGGACTTTAGCTTATTCACAGTATCCCCCAGAGTTAGATAAGTCCATACATACCCTTTTCATTTCTGTGCGTTCTGTAAGTGTTATTTGACGCACCCACCGCTAGCCTAGCTTAGCACAAAGACTGGATGTAAATGGATAATGGTAGCATACTAATCCCAATAAGTGACAAAATAATGCAAACATTTTCCTATTTACATGTTGTGATCTGTATAGTCACAGCGTGTACAAATAACAAGGCTATATGAGACAGAGACCATTTTTAATCGTATAAATACTGGGAACTATATTCTCACTAGGCGTAGGAGCACAGCTAACGTTACTTGGTCGGAGTGATTAGCGCAGCACACGAGACGCCCTGTGGTGAGGAGCAGAGAGTTCGCTCAGAGTTGGAGTAATAGAGTCAGCAATTACTAGATAGTAAATTTATAGTTTACATTCATGGGTGTTCGCTGTATTGTAAAGAGCTGCGACAATAAACAGGGGAGACCAGGTAATACTATGATGTTTCATAGAATTCCAACCAAAAACGCTGACCTGATGAATTGATGGCTACTTGTTCTGGGTATAGATCCAAACACACCTGTAAACAGCATCAAGAAGTATTTAGTTTGCTCTGAACATTTTACTATAGACGACTATTTTGAAAAAATGCAAGTTGCCACACGGACCATGAAACGTGTGCTAAAGGATACAGCCATCCCATCGATAATAAAGACAGGACAAATTGGATCACCTGTTGCTGCGGTAAGTGTTCCGTTATGTTTTGAGATGACTAACATTAGCCATACTGTAACAGTGCCATGCTAATGTAATGTAGCCTTAGTAGTGACACTATTACGTGAATAGGGGCTCCATGTATCCCCTTTATTGTTATTATTGTGTTGTCATGAACACACTGTATCGCTCAGTAACAAATGAGCGGCGCTAAATGTAACTCTCAGGACTGTAACATTCAACTTGCTAATGAACAGCTTCCAAAGTTTGTAACTCCTCGTCTGTGTATTCTGGCTCAAAACTATATGGTTCTGGATCTTGGTTTGATACACAGTAAAATTCCTCTGACAATTCCTCAAAGTCAGCCATGATCACGAGTCACGTTCGCTACTAGCTAGTTAGTCACGTTTGTTTTGTTTACGGAACCATCAACAGGGCGTCTTGTGTGCTGCGCTAATCACTCCGCCCAAGTAGCTGTGCTCCTACGCCTAGTGAGAATATAGTTCCCAGTATTTATACGATTAAAAATGGTCTCTGTCTCATATAGCCTTGTTATTTGTACACGCTGTGACTATACAGATCACAACATGTAAATAGGAAAATGTTTGCATTATTTTGTCATTTATTGGGATTAGTATGCTACCATTATCCATTTACATCCAGTCTTTGTGCTAAGCTAGGCTAGCGGTGGGAGCGTCAAATAACACTTACAGAACGCACAGAAATGAAAAGGGTATGTATGGACTAATCTAACTCTGGGGGATACTGTGAATAAGCTAAACTCCCAAAAAGTCGGAGTGTTCCTTTAACCCGCGGCCATGCATGAAATATTCTTAATATCATTATTGCCATTTTTACAGTTAAAGAAGGGAATTGGGCTGATAGGCTTATGACTACAAGGTACACAAGTGGGCTGCATCGGAAATCACATACTTCCCTACTATACAGTAGGTGAAAAACAGTATGTGACAAAAGAAGGATGTCCAATCCATTCACAGTACTCATGAAAGAGTAGGCAAAACATAGATGACCTACTTCTTCCGGTGAGATACTGAAGTGTGCATACGATGGACACTTTACCATCTCTTGAGGCCACTGGAGAGAATTTGTGAATGGCATTGAGGCAACACAACTGAAGTTGTTAGGTCACATGATAATGACAGCATGGCGAATGTAGTATGTCCAGATTTCATTCATACTACACACACTCATACTATATAGAACATACATGTTTAGCGGTCGTGAAGTAATTACTTGTTCAGAATAAGTACCTACTCAAGAGACTATGCGATTTAAGATGTAGCTCTATTGTCTATGTTGGATATATCACTTCCTTTTAATATCGTTTAAGCTTATGGTCTGCCTTTATGTGGAAGAGGCAGGCAGGCAGCTTTCGCCATCATTTGTAAAGACCTGCCCATTACTCCAACCTGCAGATACCCACACTTGGGAATTCTGGCAGGCAGTCGAAATTGGCAAAACACCACCTTAAGAAAAAGCACTGCCTCCCCATCAGCCATCCCAGATTTATTACAGTATAAAATATTATTATATGCAGTGTTTTCTGTACCACATTTTAGCAAATGCGCTTTTAACATGATGATATAAAAATGATGTACCATGAAAAAATGACAAGAAACATGTCTGCTGCATGCACGAACATAACTTCATCAATAGATATGACTCTTATGAACCGGTTCTTTTTGGTGAGTCCAAAACACAACACAACCATCCCAATTCACAATTCTTTTTTACTGTTTTTCCATTATTTATGTATAATAGCCTATTATTTTCCACAACGTTACTAACTCAACTGTTGCTATTGTTGCTATTAATTGTTTCTTCCTTTAACAGCTCACTAAGCAAAGATCTAAAAATATTCATTGACACCAGGGTCTGCAATTTCATGTCATTTTATAAAAAGTTCCAATCACTGGGTGCCACATACCAAAAAGCTTTTTTTTCTAAATCCAGTTCATGCAAGTGGAACTGAGAGGGTATAGAGGGAGAGTGGGGTACAACATTTTCACTAAACCTACTTGGGGTTCAGAGTATTTACTTTTTCCCTCATTAATTTCACACGTCTAGTAGGCTATAGTTCCCTTACGAGAACGTTCTCTCGTACTGCGTTGCAAACGCTGTGGGAAAACTCCTTTTCTCGAGAATATTGAAGCCTTTATTTTAAAACGCATTGCTGCAGCATAAGCGAGAGCATCAGGCTCGCGCGAGCTAGCTGATAGGCTATGCTGCATGCAACTGCACGAACCAATGGCGAGAGAGCAGAGGCGCACGAACCAATCAGAGAGCTTGGCGCCCTGCCATACTCGAGCGCGCCAAATAGGGCGTGGCAGAAGAGTATAAATACAGAGAAATCTCGCCATAAAACAGATCTAATCTCCTTCAGCTTCGAGACTCACCTCTTCGCTGAAATCTCCAGAGAGAAGCCGCTCGTCGTTGAGAAGCCCTTCAGCGGAACAGCTTCAGGTTTTGGCAGATCATCCTCGCAGATCGCCGGCTGAGCGTTTCCCTGTGGCATCCGACGAGTATCCTTTTTGCACTATCTAAAAGAGCATACCGCTGTTTTCACAGCGCGCGAACAGCGTTGTTTCAAATGTCTGTTTGCGAGTCCTGCGGGGTTTCCCTGCATGTGTCTGACAGACACACACTGTGCGCGGTCTGTCTCGGTCCTGAGCACACCGAGGCAGCGCTCACTAAAGGCGGCTGTCCACACTGCGACAGCATGACCATGGCGGTTCTCCGGTCACGTCTCGCCCTCGCTACTTCAGAGGGCGAACCCGCTTCACTTCCGTCTTCGGCGCCCCACGAGCCCCGTAGGAAGAAGCGACGAGATCAGAGGATCCCCGAAAGCGGTGAGGTTGAAGAGCTCACGCCGGGTCTCTCCCCGCGTGCTTCACCCGCCTCCCAATCCCCGGTTCTGTTCGCGAGAAGCGACCAACGCCCCTCTCTCGAAGCGGCGGGACTCGTTTCTTTTGGCGGATCGGCGGATGAGGATGACGCTGTTTCTGTGGCGGCATCCGAGAGCGAGGAATGGTCGGGCTCTGTGGACCCCGCCCCCTCTTCTCTGAGCGATCGTCCTGACACACGTGCGAACATCGACGCCGAACTTTTCCGTGTCAGGTCTCGCGCTGTCGACGAACTAGGACTCAACTGGCTTTCCCCAGCTGAACCTGCAAGAGGCCGCCTCGACGAGTGGTACCTGCCGGGCCGCCAACAGGCCCCCCGTCAGCGCGCCGCTCCTTTTCTGCCGGAGGTCCACGAGGAGCTCACTAAAAGCTGGCGCGCGCCCTTTTCAGCGCGAACGCGCGCTTCCGCTTCTCACACGCTCTCCTCTGTCGACGGCGCTGAAGAGAAGGGCTACGTGTCTCTTCCCCCCATCGAAGAAGCGGTCGCCGTCCATTTATGTCCTCCCACTGCAGGCAGTTGGAGGTCTAAGATGACGCTGCCGTCTAAGCCCTGCAGGGCCACTTCAGCTTTGGCCGCCCGTGCCTACGCCACCGCTGGCCAAGCTGCCTCGGGGATTCACGCCATGGCCACACTTCAGGCGTTCCAGGCCAAACTCCTCCGCTCCATGGATGAGTCAGGCCCTCTCCCGGACACCCTGAAAGACCTCCGTAGCGCTTCAGACTTGGCGCTTCGGGCCACGAAGACCACCGCTCAAGCTCTCGGCCGCAGCATGGCCAGTTTGATTGTGCTTGAGCGCCACCTGTGGCTTAACTTGACGGAGATCAAGGACGCAGATAGAACCGCCTTCTTAGACTCTCCGATCTCCACATCTGGTCTCTTCGGCCCATCTGTCAATGGCTTCGCGGAGCGCTTCACCGAAGCACAGAAGGCTTCTAGTGCTATGAAGCACTTTCTCCCCAAACGCTCCAGCTCGGCTTCACGGCGTCCCAAGAGCGCGCCGCGGCCAGAGAAGTCAGTTCCTCAGGTTCATCAGCCCCGCCCAGCGGCTGAGACCGGTCAGCGCTTAAAGCCAGCGAAACGTTACCCTTTCCCTAAGCGCCAGGGACCCAGACCGAAGCTCACGCTCGACCTCGAGCCGAAGAAGCCGTCCTAACCGGCAGAAAGAGGGGTTCATGTCCCGCCGCGGCCGGACCAGCCCCGAAGATCGCTCGAACACTGCTCACAGCCCCCTCTTCAGTTCAGGCGGCTGGAGTAGTTTTAAATGCAGAAATAGGGCCTGCTATCTGTCATGCACCTCTGCACACAAACGCTGTTTTAACAGCGACCCACAAAAAGCACAAATCGAGCAAAATTTCACTTTCATGTCTAGTCGAGCCCCCGTCTCCGGGCGCTCAGTCTTCAGATATGATCATACCTCTGGTTCATCGGGCTCTGGCATGGCAGGCCATACCCGGAGTCTCAGAGTGGGTAATGAACATCATAAAGCGCGGTTACTCGCTTCAGTTCTCCCGCAGACCACCACGCTTTCGAGCGGTTATTCAAACTTCAGTAAGGAGCACACTAGTTCATGTCCTCCGCACCGAAGTACAGGGTCTGCTGGCAAAGGGGGCTATCGAGAGAGTTCCCGCTGCACTAAGCGAGTCAGGGTTTTACAGCCGTTACTTCCTCGTTCCGAAGAAGGACGGCGGCTTAAGACCCATTTTAGATCTCAGGCATCTGAACAAAGCCCTCATGACACGGCCGTTCAGAATGCTTACAACCAAACACATCCTGGCGCAAATTCGCCCAGGCGATTGGTTCTTTTCAGTGGATCTAAAAGACGCGTACTTTCACATCCAAGTGAACCCCCACCACAGGCCATTCTTGAGATTCGCCTTCGAGGGGCAGACATACCAGTACACAGTTCTACCTTTTGGACTGGCACTGGCACCTCGTACGTTCACGAAATGCATGGATGCAGCTCTCTCCCCCCTGAGACAGCGGGGAATGCGCATCCTGAACTACCTCGACGACTGGCTCATTTTGACTCAGTCAGAGGCGGAGTCCAATACTCACAAAGCCTGGCTTCTCAGTCATTTAGAATGCCTGGGGCTCAGGGTGAACTTCTCCAAGAGTATTCTGTCCCCCAGTCAGCGTATTACGTTCCTGGGAACAGTTCTAGACTCCGTACTTATGAGAGCGTGGCCCACTTCTACCCGCGCTCTCTCAATCCAACAGCTCGCCGCGTCGTTCACGAAGGGCACTCATGTACCCCTTCGAACGTATCAGAGGATTTTGGGCCTTATGGCTTCGGCAGCTTCAGTACTCCAACTAGGTCTACTGCGCATGCGTCCTCTTCAGCTGTGGCTAGCACCTCGGGTACCCCCTCACGCTTAGCGTACAGGTATCCTGAACATCAGGGTGGACCAGCATTGCATTCTAGCACTGGCCCCTTGGATGAACGCCAGCTGGTATCAGCAGGGCGTGAGCATGGGAGTGGTCTCAGAAAGGAGGGTCATTTCGACAGATGCCTCCAACTCAGGTTGGGGAGCCCTGTACGAGGGCAGGCCTGCCTCCGGCCTCTGGTCGAGCTCGGAGAAACGCCTACACATAAACTGCCTCGAGATGAGAGCAGTTTTTCTGGCCCTAAAAACCTTCCTTCCACACCTGGCAGGACACCATGTCTTGGTCCGGACGGACAACATGTCAGTGGTGTCCTACATAAATCGCCAGGGCGGTCTCAGATCCCGCAATCTGCTCGCCATAGCTACCCAGCTGCTACTTTGGGCTCAAACCAATCTGCGCTCGCTCAGAGCAGCTCTCTCGGGGCAACGTTCCCCCAGAGGAATGGTCTCTCCACCCCCAGACAGTTCTCCTATTATGGGAAATCTTCGGACAGGCAGAGGTAGACCTCTTCGCCTCAGAAGACAACTGTCACTGCCCAATCTTCTTTTCGAAGAAAAAGGACGCGCTGGCCCACGACTGGCCCAATCGTCCCCTTTACGCGTTTCCTCCGGTCTCGATGCTGCCTCAGGTCATCGAACGGATCAGGAACACGGGGTGTGCGATCCTCTTGATAGCTCCTCTCTGGCGGTCCCAATCTTGGTTCCCAGAGCTGATGCAGCTGTCAGTTTCAGACCCTTGGCCAATTCCTCTGAGGAGCGACTTATTGGCTCAAGCGAACAGAAGGATATGGCACCCCCGTCCCGACTTGTGGGCCCTTCATGCCTGGCCGCTCAACGGCTACCCCAGGACCTCCCAGAGGGCGTCCTGAATACTATTCTGGAGGCTAGAGCTCCGTCTACTAGACGTCTCTACCACCTTAAATGGTCAGTGTTTTCCAGCTGGTGTCAGGTTCGAAACCTCGACCCTCACTCTTGTGAAGTACCGTTGGTTCTTTCCTTTCTCCAGGAGCTGTTGGACGCGGGACGTTCCCCGTCCACACTCAAAGTTTACGTGGCAGCCATCGCGGCTTTTCACGTTTTGGTGGCTGGCTCTTCTCTGGGAAAATGCGACCTTATTGTTCGCTTCCTTAAAGGAGCCAGGAGGCTCAACCCGCCTCGGCCTCCCTCAGTGCCGGCCTGGGATCTTTCTCTGGTTCTACGGGCCCTCAAGGGACCCCCCTTTGAAACCTTGGGGTCCACGGACCTAAAGTCCCTTTCCCTGAAAACTGCTCTGTTACTGGCACTGGCGTCAGTCAAAAGAGTAGGGGACTTACATGCGCTTTCCATAAGCGCTTCCTGTCTTGAGTTTGGCCCCAACGACTCTAAAGTCCTTTTGAAGCCAAAACACGGTTACGTGCCTAAGGTGCTCTCTACTCCGTTCAGAGCGCAGGTAATTTCGCTGTCGGCCCTCCCAGTTTCGGGAGAAGACAGTGATGCTCATACGCTCTGCCCTGTTAGAGCGTTGAGATTATACTTGGAGCGTTCGGCCTCGTTTAGGCAGTCCGAACAGCTCTTTGTCTGTTTCGGGGGCCGAACCAAAGGGTTGCCGGTCACGAAACTCACGCTATCCAGATGGATAGTTGATGCTATTGCTTTAGCATACACCTCACTGGGCCTTCCTTGCCCCATGGGTGTCAGAGCTCACTCCACGAGAGGCATCGCCTCCTCGTGGGCTTGGACTAGTGGTGTCTCTATTGAAGACATTTGTGCGGCGGCAGGCTGGTCAGCTCCGTCCACATTTGCGAGATTTTATAACTTAGAGGTCCCTGCTTTACAAGCACGGGTTCTCTCAATCTAACCTCGGCTCTCCGATCCGGGTTAAATTTCTAAGTTGTATGGGAACTTTACATGGGCTGGCCCCTTTCGCCCTAGCCTATGTACACACCAAGTATCTTTAGACCCGATGTTCTGGTCTGTGGTATTCTGGCTACTTTCTATCCCGGAAATTCCTGGATTAGAGTAGCCACGAGACTTAGCACGGCGTTTTAAAAAGTGTTCCCACAGCGTTTGCAACGCAGTACGAGAGAACGTTCTCGTAAGGGAACGTACTTGGTTACTTACGTAACCTCGGTTCCCTTAGAGATAAGGGAACGAGTACTGCGTTGCCCTGCCGTGCTATCCTCGAACATCAGGTATTTTCGTTCAGTCGATTAGACCTGTTTTATGGCGAGATTTCTCTGTATTTATACTCTTCTGCCACGCCCTATTTGGCGCGCTCGAGTATGGCAGGGCGCCAAGCTCTCTGATTGGTTCGTGCGCCTCTGCTCTCTCGCCATTGGTTCGTGCAGTTGCATGCAGCATAGCCTATCAGCTAGCTCGCGCGAGCCTGATGCTCTCGCTTATGCTGCAGCAATGCGTTTTAAAATAAAGGCTTCAATATTCTCGAGAAAAGGAGTTTTCCCACAGCGTTTGCAACGCAGTACTCGTTCCCTTATCTCTAAGGGAACCGAGGTTACGTAAGTAACCAAGTACGTTATGTGGTTTTGTTTCATGATAGAGTTTATACTTTTTTCTTGATTTACCCCCAAAAAATGGAAATGAAATGTGACAACATGCCCCATAGGTACATGAGGGGTAACATGAACATATGAGAGATTACAGTAACATGTTTTCTGATCAAAAAAAAAAAAAGATACAAAATAAACTAAAATATTTTCAATAAAATACAATTATTAACTTTTTCATATAAAATAATGGCAGTTTTTAATAATTAAATTGACAACAAACACAGCTATACAGCATAGTTCAAAACATAATAATTAATAATTTCTGAACACTGACTCTAAGTCTTGATTCACCTTTTTTTTCATGGTTTCTCAATAGAATTCATAAAAGTATTGAATAGAATAACGTAGTTCTAATAGGGGCACATTATAACGCAGTGTTATAACGTTCCCCGTCTGCAGAACTGGGATTTAAACCCTGCTAGTGTTGTTACGTTCCCACTTTAGTCTAGGGGTTTTAAAGAGGGAGTAACAAATGATGTAACAAAAAGTAAATAAATAAACGTGAGAAGTCTCCTTTCCGTCTATCCCAGCTCTAATTCCTTTTCACCTTTATCTCCAAAAGGCTACACAACACCTATTGATTTGCACCTTGCAACAAAAGAAAACTGAAAGAGTATGCTTAATGGGTTTCTTTTATTAAAGGTTTAACCAACATATTTATAAAGCAAACAAAGATCAACAAACAGACAAACAAACTTAAATAACCATATCGTCAGGAGAGGGCCAGGCCAAAATAACAAACAAAACAAGGACTTCCTAAAGTTTAAACCCAGATAAATTACCTAACAAAAGAAATGAAAAATTAAAGACAGTTGTCTTACCTCTCTCCCTGACTAGAAATAAACAGGAGAAAAGTTTAGGGATGGATCATCCAAATAAATTGGCGCCCGTCTCCCTACACGGTTTAACTAGTTAAACTCACACAGTCTAAATGGTCGTTGGACTCAAACAACAGGTTTCACAAAAGAATACAAGTTCTCTTTTCAACAGCAATTCACACAATAATGTCTGTGATAGCTGGAGAGGGATTTTCTTCTTCTTCTTCTTCTTCTTCTTCTTCTTCTTCTTCTTCGGCAGTGTAGACGCTGCTGAGTGTATTACTGCCCTCCACAGGTCAAAGTTTGGCTTAAATTCTTACATACAGTCCTGTATCATGCAAGAACTGAAGAACTGCCTTGGAGATCAGTTTATGCTTATCACTGTGACCAAACAAAGATAAAAGAGAAAAAGCCTTAACTCCAAGTCCTGTCAGTTTAATAAAGAATATATTTCTTTCTGCCCTATACTTTCTGCATTCTAGGAAAACATGCCCTACTTTCTCCAGACTCCCACATTCACACAAGCCAGAAACATGCTTTCCTACAATGCACAAAGAATAATTTAACCCACAGTGCCCCAACCTCAATCTACACATTTTAACTGAGTCCCTACGTGACAAAATGTTAAATTAACATCTTTTCCTAACATTAGGTTGTATGGAAAAGTAGTGTCTACCCCTAATTTCCTTTTCCCACCCTCTCTGCCATTCATTTATTAAACCCTCTTTAATTTGTTCCCTCAGTTCCACTCTCCCTAATAATACATGGACATCTACTTCTCTTCCTAAGCTCTCCTTTGCTATTTTATCCACCCGCTCATTCCCCCTCACCCCAGCATGCCCGGGAACCCAGCAAAAACTGATATTACACTCAAACCTAATTCTAAAAAACACATTCAAGATGTCATATACAATGTCAGGACGAGCTTTAGATTTTCCTACTTTTAAATTTTCTAGAGCAGCTGCAGAATCAGAACAAATAATGACTTCTCCAGGTTTTACTTCCTCAATCCACCATAGAGCCCGTAAAATTGCCATTAATTCAACAGTAAGAACAGAACTTCCATTAGAAATACGTCGACCAAATTCCAACCCTAACTGTTCCACATATACCCCAAATCCAGCTTTCCCACTAGCTAGATCTCTAGATCCATCTGTAAAAATAATCATAGTGCTCTCACTGATTGAATTAAGATATTCCTCTATTTTTGGTGCCACCTCACAAAATCCTTTTCCTGAAGAAAACCAAGCTCAACACACACTTCAGGCAGCACCCAATAGGGCATAGGTAACCAACTTGTGTGTTCTATGATACTTCCCTGATCCATGCTCATCTTCCCTGCCCACTTATTTATTATGACAAAAAAAATATTGTATCTATCTCCAGCAACCTCTTGCAACAAACACCTTGCTGGGAAGGTACGTTTACACCCACTAAGTTTTACCCAGTACTGTAACCCTAGCTTAATGCATCTTAACCATAAGGGCATTTCTCCCATTTCAATGAGCAGGGCAGGTACTGGGGTAGTTCTGAAGGCCCCACAGCAAAGCCTCAAAGCTCTTGCCTGCACCACATCCAACCTAGCCAGAACAGTTTTGGAAGCAGAACCATATACAAAGCACCCATAATCAAGAGCAGATCTGATCATAGCCTGAAAAATTTGCATCATTGTCTCCCTATTAGCCCCCCACCCACACCCAGCCAGACTTCTCATCACATTCAAAACTTTTTCACACTTCAACACAATTTTACCTACACGCACGGCCCAAGTCATACGCTCTTCAAACCAAATACCCAAAAATGTAAAAACCTTTACCTTCTCCAATGGAGACCCATACATATATAGCCCTATTTTAGGTAACTTTCTTTTAAAACCAAATACCATATATTTAGTCTTAGAAGCAGAGATTTTGAAGCCCCATGTATTTCCCCATTCCTCTACAGATACTAACACTCTTTGAATCTGTTTTAAAACAAAATCTACATTACGCCCTCTTTTCCAAACGGCCCCGTCATCTGCAAATAAAGATAACCCGAATCCTCTCTCTATTCTACCAAAGATATCATTAATCATTATATTAAATAAAACTGGACTTATTACACTTCCCTGTGGGGTTCCATTCTCTATGTCCACAGTCTTTGAACTAACACTACCACTTGAATTGTTCTTTTCATTAAAAAGTCCTTTAACCAATTAAACATTCGTCCCCTAACTCCCATGTCAAAAATTTTAATCATCAATCCCTCCTTCCACAAAGAATCAAGCCTTTTCAATATCCAGAAATACACTCACTACTATTTCCTTATTGCTAAATGCCCTTTTAATATCTTGATCCAAAACTGCAACTGACTCCATTGTAGATCTTCCATTTCTAAAACCATTCTGAACATCAACAAATTGTCCTCTAGTTTCTAAAAAAATATACCAATCTGTTAGTTACCATCCTCTCCATAATCTTACAGGTCACTGCTGTGAGTGCTATAGGACGGTATGAATTAGGGTCAGATGCCTCTTTCCCTGGTTTCAAGACAGGGACCACAACTGCATGTTTCCACTCCTTGGGCAAAAGACCCTCTGCCCACACAGTATTAAACAAAGCTAAGATTTCTTCAAGTACAAAATCATCCAGATATTTAAATAACTCATGAGACAGCCTGTCTCTCCCCGGGGTAGTATTTGCTCCAGACATAATTGCATCCTTTAATTATTTTAAAGAAAAGAACAAATTAATAGGATTTTCATTTTCCAAACTCCTCTCTAACTTCCACTGATTAACTTCCATCAATTAGGCCCTCTTCCTACACCTCTCAACCCCCATTCTCTCTGATCTATGCACAGCTTGAAAACTCTCAACAAACATGTCTGCTTTTTCCTTATTGGAAACTGCTACTACCTCTCCCTTCTGTAGCACGGGTAACAATCTTCTTTTATATACCCCTGACATTCTGCGTACCGCTGCCCACAAATGCCTTACTGGTGTTTCAGGACCTAACGTACCACAAAACTTCCTCCAACTATCTCTTTTTGCATCCTTTATAACTCGTCTTGTTACTGCCCTTAGACGTTTGTACTCTATTGCATTAACCAACATAGGATACTTTCTTAACCTTCTATATGCTTTATTCCTACTCCTTACAGCCTCATCACATTCTTTATTCCACCAAGGAACCAGCATACGCCACGTTGCACGTTGCTAGGTTCCTGCTTCACAGGTATAGTATAACAAGCAGCCTCATGCATCAGGAGACTAATTGAAGTATTCCAGTTATCTACAGAACCCTCACTATCAACATTTCCTACTAAGCTTTGAGCTTTCTCCTGGTATTTATCCCATTTGGCCTGAGAAAAGTTATATCTAGGGACATTCTTTTCCACTTCTCTTCTCAAATCCCTACCAAACCTACATAAAATTGGGTAATGATCACTACCTAACGTATATGAATCTATAACATCCCACTCACCAATTCTAGCTAAGTTTGATGAGGCAATTGATAAATCTACATGGCTGTAGGTATTTCTCCCAATATTATACCTAGTTGGTCTTCCGTCATTTAACACTACCAACTCATATTTATCTAAAAATTCTTCTACTACAACACCATTTTTATCCCTGTAATCACTCCCCCATATTGGATTGTGTGCATTAAAATCCCCAATCCATATAACAGGACACCTTACCTTCTCCATTATCTCCTCAAAATCTAACAATACCAAAGGTTGACAGGGGTTATAATAGTTTATCACAGTAATAGAACTGATACTACTCCAAACCTCCACAACCAAACACTCAATATTAGAATTAATGTCAACCTTCCTACACTGCAACCCATTCTTAACAAAGGTTGCACAACCCCCGCCTGATCTATCAAGCCTGTCTAATCTCAAACATTCATAACCTGGAATCACAAAATCTAGACAGGGCTTTAGCCATGTTTTTTGGATACATATCAAAGCTGGTTCTTCTTTAAAATCATCTACAAACCTTTTTAACTCCTGACCATTTCCAATCAGACTCCGGGCGTTCCATTGAAGAATATACCACATTAAAATATTAATGAGGATCCTCATCATCCACCTCACTAACGTCCTCCATACTGCTAGCCTTCGATAACTGTGACCTGTTTATACACTGACTCTCCATCATGTATTGATGTAACTTTTCTGGCAACTGCTTTATACTCAGATACCTTTCAGCTGCACCCACAACTAACCTAATGACATCCGACTGGTTTGCTGCCTGGTTTGATGTCAGATGAAGGTACAGATGGTAGATTGGACATAGGGACCTGGCATCCTAGCACCTCTCTTTCAACAGAACTTCCGTTTTCCGCTTTCTCTAGCCACTCTTTGAACCGCCTCTGCATATGTTACCTTGTTCTGATCCTTCACAACCTGCACCCGCCTAGCTTGGACAAAATGCTTACAACCGTGAAACCCTGCTGCATGAACCCCATCACAGTTAGGGCACTTAGGAGTCTCTGCCTTACAATTTTGTATTATATGATCTCCACCACACTTTGCACACTTTCTTTTGCCCCGACACGATCCAGCAACATGCCCAAACTTCTGACAATTATAGCAGCGCAACGGTGGCTTAATGTACTCCCTCACATAATATGCCATACTTCCTAGAAACTCTCTGTGGCAATACACCATCTGTAAACGTTAACATGATGAGCGGATCCCCAGCTCCATCTCTACGCTTAAATCTTACCACATCAGTTACTTGGGCTCCCTTAACATTTTCTAAGATCTCCTTCACAGATAAGCCAGCAAACACTCCATATACTATTCCCTTGACACCCTGCTTGCTTCCTCTTGGGACCAAAGTCTCCACCTTAACCACCAACTTCCCCACACCTCTAGCATCACCATACTGTTTCCTATTTTTGCAACAAACTCTTAACATTCCATTATATAATGTCTTGGCCTGAAAATCCTTGCCTATCTGACTCTCCAAAGCATTAGTAACCTTTAATGGATTAATTGCTCTGAATCCTGCATCTCCTTGATTAGCTCCCTTGACTTTAAACAGCACAACTAACTCTTCAGAACTTCCTGTTCTCCTAACTTTATTTCCTTCATCTCCTGACATTTCAGGTAGTGATGGCAAAATGAGGCTTTCTGAACCACTGAGACCTCGCAGGCCATTGCTTCAGCTAAAGGTTCATTACTCGAAGCTTCATTCAGCATTGCTCACTAGTGACACCTAGCTACTGTGCAAAGAAATAGCAGACAAATTAATTCATTCTGAACCAGTCTCCCTCCCTCCCTCTATAAAAAAATATTTTTTTTTATAAAAAAATTATATTTTATAAAAATGCTTTTATAAATAAAAATATTTATTTGTAATGTAAATATATTTATATTTAAATGTATATTTTATAAAAATATTTTTATAAATAAAAAAAATATTTATTTATTTTGTACTCACTGTTGATGTTTGTAACCTTTCATTTGCAATAATAAAAAGACATGATCAGACATTTGTCCATTACTGTGTATAATATATAAAATATGTATCTTTCTCTGTCTGAATTTACTTGTCCAGAGTCACACACATATTAATTAATTATTCATAAATTGTTTGGATAGGGACAGTATGAACAACAACAGTGACACTGTTGAGTGCAGTGCTTATGTTAGAGGGGGTGTAATAAAGAACATTTATTAATTTAACAGATTATAGATAACAGATTAAAGTAAACTGCAACAGAATAGTCCGGAAGGAAGGAAAATAAAAATAGATTTTTTTTTGAGAAACAGAATTATTTCAAGTGTGTTGGGGTTTAGACGATTCCGGAACGTAAAAATGGCAGTGGTACAAATGAGGACACTGATGCTTCTGTTGAGCCCAGACAGGGGAGGATTCCCTCTTTCTTGCTGGCTCCATTACCAGGAAAAAGGAAGAGTCACAAAAAGCAAACAAATCCAAAAATCCAGTCCAGTCCCAAAAATCCAGAGCAATCCAAATAATCTTATCTAATATAACAAGACTATAATATAGGCCTACTATAATAATAATATACTAACTATTCTAACCTGATAATGTAATAATATACAGCCCTCACATATGACACAATAACGACAATGACAATGATAGTTTTCTAACTCTCTGACTCTACTACAACTGCTTCTACTACTGCTGACAACACCCACAAGGTGGCGCGAGTTTCGAATCGCCTTTTATCCGGAAGCGACACTCAGACCGAACCGATGACGTAACCACACAAACCGAGGCCTCGTTTGTCATTAGTCACGTGATTTTCACGTTAACGACACAAGCCTCGAATCGCGGCTTCATCTGGCACGCCCACTTTTTCTCGACACACGCTCCGACGCCTCGGTTCAAATGTCACATCACTAATTTCAGGTCTTTCACTCGATGCCACCCTCTTAGAAAACCCCCCTTTTCCTTAACCACCGTATGCCACCCACCATCCTCATCATCATCCCTTCCAATCCCTGAAGCCATAGGCCTCCAATATCACTACCTTATCTCAACACTAATTTAATATTATTTTACTTCTACTACTAAAAAGAAAATTGGGAAAAAAACAAGGTCCTTCCAGCATACTGTAGAACACCAACTGACCTCCTGCGTGTGAAGACTCTTGCCACACCGTTTTAGTAGGTTTCGACTTTTCAAATCTCTTCAATGAAATGAGCAACTGCACACCGAATCTCGCCCAATGAGATTCTGTCGATCACAGTCTCTTTGTGGTTTTATACAGGCTGCCAACAGAAAAGCCACGCTCCTGCTAATTAGCATCAGCTGCGGACGATTTGGAATGCTGCATGAGAGAAAGAAAAGGCTTGTTTGAGATGAGCAAAATCTGCGCAGAACCGATCACCGGTGATCAGCGCGAGATGCATGCCGGTTAGAAATGTGTCCGAGTGCGGTCCGCCTTGCTCTGATGTCATGCTGACATATGTCAAAAATCTCTCGCGAGCGCTAGGCGGAGGTGTCGGATTCTGCAGTCGGGCGCAGTTGCTCTCCACCGACTGCGCTGATCAAAAGCACGATGGGAAACGACTTGCTGACGACACAGCTTAATGCTCATTGGTTTAAACAACTGTGATGTATTGTTCTCTTTTAAAATGTTTGATTTTAAAACTCTAATATCAGGTTTTATGTGTATATGTTATGTGTGATTAGTCCCAAACTATCTGACAGTGCAATCTCTTTGGGTTATGCAATTTAATTTTTATAAAAATTAAATAAATAAAAACACATGTCTGTATTAAAGAAAAAAATATTGATAAACATGTATTTGGAATGGAATTAAATAACAAGTACTTTGGGTGTCTTGTTCATTTTATTTTTTTTCATATAAAAGCAACAGAAATTGAATTACATCCAGTTTATTAGCAACACTGTGCACGAGCGTGAATCCCGCGATATCCATCTTTGATCTCGCAGGTGTCAGATCCACTACGAGAAGAGAGATTTGTCCGGCTTGCCTGCGCTTTATTCACTCCTCCTCTCACTGCAGCCGCCTACTCTCGACTACATTTCAGGCGAGGCAAGGCGCATCTCAAACAAGCCTAAAGAGAGATAGAAAAAAAAAAAGAGAAAACAAATCACCAACACAATAGGCTTGTTTGAGATGAGCAAAATCTGCGCAGAACCGATCACCGGTGATCAGCGCGAGATGCATGCCGGTTAGAAATGTGTCCGGAGTGCGGTCCGCCTTGCTCTGATGCAAGGGTGCAGGGATTTGTATTATTTTGAAGTACCCCCGGACGCCGCCATTGGCTAACGGAACCCCACCTGCAGTTAGCATCCCATTGACTCCCATTCATTTTGGCGTCACTTTGACAGTGAATAACTTCACATATGAGGCGTTTAAAGACTCCATTTGTCCATTATTTAATTCTAAAGAAACACGAAAATGTATAAAAGGCTCCATTACCTTGTATCTTACGTTATGGCCCTGTAGAAGCAGTTTTTGTAAAAGTAAGCTAACGATTGCGTCACAGCCACGCGACTCTCTGTCGCACAGTAGAGAATTACCGTATGGACAGGAGGAGAAGCTCGCGGGCAATCGGGAGGACGTCGAGGCAAAATGACAAAGTAATTAATCAGAACACCTACAAAAAGTTTCTCCTGCTCCAAGATCATGGACAGCTCCTGCTCACGCTCTCCGTCTCTGCGAGTTTCGGAAGGGAATGATTCAGATTGATCTTGGCACAGCTACTAGAAGACAGACGGTTTGCTCACGTCACATCTACGTCGTCGAGCTCAGTTTGAGTCTGCGCAGTACGCTGGACCCCCAGGAAGTAAGATTTTCTAATTGGCTTCACTTTGTCTCCGTTGAATCCAATGGGGTCGCTGTGTCCATTTCTTTTACTGTCTATGCTCTGATGTCATGCTGACGTATGTCAAAAATCTCTTGCGAGCGCTAGGCGCACGTGTCGGAATCTGCAGTCGAGCACAGTTGCTCTCCACTGACTGCGCTGATCAAAAGCACGATGGGAAACGACTTGCTGACAACACAGCTTAATTTAAACAACTGTGATGTAGCCTATTGTTCTCTTTTAAAATGTTTGATTTTAAAACTCTAATATCATGTTTTATGTGTATATGTTATGTGTGAATATTCCCAAACTATCTATCTCTTTGGGTTATGCAATTTAATTTTTATAAAAAAAATAAAAACACATGTCTGTATTAAAGAAAAAATAATTGATAAACATGTATTTGGAATGGAATTAAATAACAAGTAGCCTACTTTGGGTGTATTGTTCATTTTATTTATTTTCATATAAAAGCAACAGAACTTGAATTACATCCAGTTTATTAGCAACACGTGCACGAGCGTGAATCCCGCGATATCCATCTTTGATCTCGCAGGTGTCAGATCCACTACGAGAAGAGAGATTTGTCCGGCTTGCCTGCGCTTTTTTCACTCCTCCTCTCACTGCAGCCGCCTACTCTCGCATACATTGCAGGCGAGGCAAGGCGCATCTCAAACAAGCAAGCCTAATATAAACACAAGCCTAATATAAACACAAGACACGTCACAGGACGTAACAATAGGCTTGTTTGAGATGCACCTTGCCTCGCCTGAAATGTAGTCGAGAGTAGGCGGCTGCAGTGAGAGGAGGAGTGAAAAAAGCGCAGGCAAGCCGGACAAATCTCTCTTCTTGTAGTGGATCTGACACCTGTGAGATCAGGGGCCTGTACCATGAAGCCGGATTAGGTGGCTAGCCGGCTATGTTTCAGCTTAGTTTCCACCAACCCTGGGTTTTAGGTACTATGAAAGTAGCTCGGCTTAAATCAGTGTTCGTTGCCATGGTATCTTACGCTGCACGGCTAACCTGCTCCGGGGCAGGTTATGTTCTGGATTCGAGATCTCAGACTGAAGTTTGACCAATCAGCTGAGAGCAAAGAAACATATAGGTGACGTAACTTATTCCAAGTGTCTGTTGCAATGACTTCACCTTTTCTTCCAAATCCGGTGGACATCTCAGCGCAAATTGTTAGACGAGCACTTTGTAAAGAAAGAGTTTTTAGCCTGACAAAATCCCCTTGCCTTTCCTGATAGTTACTTGTATGAAAGATACAGCTTTTCCGCGGAAGGAATGTCTTATTTTGCGAACTTCTTGAGCTGCACATAAATAATTTAACACGTCGAATTCATGCACTTACTGTACCGCAAATGGTATTGTGTTTGTGTTTTTTTGCAAGTGGTACATACTTGCACGGTGGGTGACGCACAGAAGCTGGGGGAAAACACGGTTTGTCGAACCATTCGCAAGGTGGTCCTTGCTCTGCAGGAGTACATGAATAGTTTCATTAATATTGTTCCCCGGACATTTATCGACTATGTCCATAAAAGAGGGCTTTTATAAAATTGCCGGTAAGATATATTGATAGGGTGACATCACATGAACACTTTTTTTTTTTTTTTTTAAAGCACATTTCACAAATGTACTATACAATATAATACATGTTAAGAATTATTTTAAATCTTTATTATTATTCTGTTAATCTTATGATAGGATTCCCTATAGTCTATTGCTCCAGTCTTCACTGCTCTAAGAGAACATGAGGCAGATGTTAATAGGAAATCCTATCACTTCAGGTAGAGATGTGAATATGTGAGATGATTATTTTCTGTGAGATGAATCTTTAAATTAGTAACATTAACAGATATAAAAATGATCTACTAAACATTTCATCTGCTGATGACTTGTGGTCATGAACGTATGATCACAAGTTTGGATGCTAAATGGCCTGGCTCCAGTGCTTGACTCACGAATTTTCCATGAGTCTGTGTTGTGTCAGCGCTTTGAGGAAAGCAAGTTAAATTTGTTACAGTACAAAACACTTAATTTGAACTGAGATAGAAAAACCTACACAATAACCCCCTGACCTCAGACAGGGCCACAGCACCGCTTCAATGTGGCCCTCAGTAAAACCAGAGTGAAGATAGAGATGACCTTTGGCATCCTAAAGGCACATTTCAACTGTGTTCAGCCCTTAAGAGTCACCAGAGCGGGCATCAGAGATAGTGGCTGCATGCATGTGCCATTCTGCACATTATAGCCACCAGTAGAACAGAGCGAGAACCACCACAAAACCAGCTTCTCCCCGATGAAACTGACCCGATCACACTTGACCACTCAGCTGGTGCAGATGTAGATGCAATCACCATACAATATTACACTTAATAAAAGCACAATGAAACTGCAGATAAGTCTCAAACTGTTTTATTGGTTTTGTGGGATGAGAGGGAGAAAGAGAGCAAGAGAAAGTTTCATTAATAAATATTAATACTAAAGTGTTACTTGGTTAAATAAGTTCACATACTGAGATCAGTTTTATTCAGCTGTTTGATCTCCATTTTATTTTTTTCTCAGCTCACAGTCAGCTCCTAGTGAACAGTCTAGTTCAAGTCTCCTTTAGTGTGCAGTCTAGTTCAAGTCTCCTTTAGTGTGCAGTCTAGTTCAAGACTCCTTTAGTGTGCAGTCTAAGTCTCCTTTAGTGTGCAGTCTAGTTCAAGACTCCTTTAGTGTGCAGTCTAGTTCAAGTCTCCTTTAGTGTGCAGTCTAAGTCTCCTTTAGTGTGCAGTCTAGTTCAAGACTCCTTTAGTGTGCAGTCTAGTTCAAGTCTCCTTTAGTGTGCAGTCTAGTTCAAGTCTCCTTTAGTGTGCAGTCTAGTTCAAGTCTCCTTTATTGAGTGTGCAGTCTAGTTCAAGTCTCCTTTAGTGTGCAGTCTAGTTCTAGTCTCCTTTAGTGAACAGTCTAGTTCAAGTCTCCTTTAGTGTGCAGTCTAGTTCTAGTCTCCTTTAGTGAACAGTCTAGTTCAAGTCTCCTTTAGTGTGCAGTCTAGTTCTAGTCTCCTTTAGTGAACAGTCTAGTTCAAGTCTCCTTTAGTGTGCAGTCTAGTTCTAGTCTCCTTTAGTGAACAGTCTAGTTCAGGACTCCTTTAGTGAACAGTCTAGTTCAGGACTCCTTTAGTGTGCAGTCTAGTTCAAGGCTCCTTTTGTACAGGGCCCTGACTGAGTCTGTTTCCACATGAAACATAATTCCACCACAAACATGATCATTACAAGTTTTCTGGAGGCTCATCAAATCACAAAAAGTTCCTTGACTTCCTACAAACACAGGACTGACTGTAATTTATGTCAAGGGTTTTAAATCCTTACACATTTCTTCTGAAGGCCATTGAGGTAGAGGCCTCAGTTTCTGGGGCAGGTTGTGAAAAATCCTACAATAAAAGAGATGTGTAAGGGCCAGTCCCTTTTTTATGCCACACATTCAAATGTTTGCCATAATAAAAAGCCCAGTGCATTCACATCAGCAACTGTCTGAGAACACACAGACAGAGTGTCTTCATTTCCTCCACCCTAATAAATAAAAATAGGACAATGTAAACTGTTGTAAAGCAGGTTATGTTACTGGTGTTCTGTCTGCTGCATACTGACCTCTGTGTGGGAGACTGTGTGTATGTGTGTTGGCTTCAACAGGGACACATTTCTCTCTACTGCAGAACATACAGTCAGCCATATTTACAACTTAAAAGTAGTAATGTATAGTATTGCACACGTACCCAGTGTTACTTACTTAAAGGAGCCAGCACCAGGGTCAGATTGTACAGCACCTGTAATCCCATCCATAATCGGCCGTCCCTTATTGCTACTCAGAGCCAACTCCTCCGCCAGTGTGTTCTGGTTTTCTGAATTTAACTCTTTATTTCTGTTTGCTGCAAACAAGTGTTTGTGATCAAATGTTCACAGAAGTAATAAAAGGTTGTGGTAAATACTCACCACTTTGAATTATTATTTTTTATATTTTGTCTTTATCTGCTGCCAAGAACATTTGGAGTTGGGGTTGCATCTAAAAATCAAGGAATATTAATCTTTCTTAGTACATACATGTATATTTTTTATATATTATACAAATAGGCTATAGGGTATAGTAAACATATAGGCTACACATACATATACATAATTTTACATAAATATAGAACGTATTTGTTTAACTTACACATTAACAATCAGCAATCTTTCTCCAACAGTCTTCTCTTGCTTTGGCACAGAGACCGTATTGTTTCGAGCTTGAAATACATATTTAAATTCATCGTAATTCTGAATAATTATCTCTTGCTCCTCCGCGGAAAAATATAACGCTCTCGCTCTACTACCCGCGATTGGCTGTTCAGTGTCGACGTCACTCTTTTATGTGCACGCGCGCGTGGAGTAATCATAGCTTAAAGATCAAAGCCTGAGTTGACAGAGAAAGTTGATGAGCTGCATCATGGTACCAATAAAGCCTGATCGCAGCGGTTTGGATTTGTCAACTCAAAACCAATCCTGTAACCCCGAGTTTGTTCAGCTACCTTCATGGTACAGGCCCCAGGTGGATATCGCGGGATTCATGCTCATGCACAGTGTTGCTAATAAACTGGATGTAATTCAATTTCTGTTGCTTTTATATGAAAATAAATAAAATGAACAAGACACCCAAAGTACTTTAATCAATTTAATGCATACTTTATGAATAAAATAAATTCGTGCTAAATAAATAAAATTACTGGTTTAAAAAAAAACACATTATGATCGATATTTTTTATGTGTGGATAGATCATTTAGAATAGATACAACATCAGTAACGTTTAGGCCTATCGATATTTCAGGATCGAAATTCGCGCATATATTATCATCATCATCATCATCATCAACAAGCAGCGGGGTTGATCTAAACTTACTTCCCATCGACCATAACAACTTTTTATAATGTTAACATAACATAATATGCAGTCATTGCAGCTTTCTGTGATTAATTAATTAACGTTAGCCAATTAATATCAATGTCCGTTATTGACCACGGTAACGTTAACAGCACCATAGATTAAAAAGCTCCACAGTACACACACACACACACACATATGTTAGGCTACAGCAACGTTAGGATTTCTTAAATTACAGCACCATAACAAAAATGTATGGCTTTGACCGACCTGACGCGGGAATTTTGGAGAATGCAATATATCGCTCCTCTCTTTGGTCCGTGGGGAGTTGTTGGCATTGAGGAAATCATCGCCCCCTGCTGGTATTCAACCTTCATTCATGCGTGTCATTTTCACGCCTAGAGGAGGCAAAGCGTGACATTAGCCGCTTTCCGACCAAGTAGTTCTAGGAACTTAGTTCTAGGAACTGTCCACTTCTAAACAGTTCTAAGAACTACTCTCCCCCAAACTCGGTTTTGCTGTTTGCGTTCGCCCTGGCCAAGCGGCCATAGGAACTGGTAGGAGGGGTAAGGGAGTGACGCAAGCACGGTGACTTTTATTTTGACGGCGCGATGGACCTTTATTTTGGCGGCGCTGAGAACGCCAGAGCAAACAATGCTCGCATTCTCTGTGTTTATTATAGTTGGCGATCTGTCTAACAGTACTGTTTAATATCTCATTAGATAGAACTGTTATAGAAAGTAGACAGTATATGAAAAAAGGTTATTAGCCTACATAATCATGTTTGGCTTGGTCCCCTCAAAGTTGCGTTGGATTTCCTCTTCAGCATTTAAGGTTTAGAGACCCATCTATCACTGTTTTCCATGTTTGTATAGTTAGTTTCTGGAGTAAATATATAGGCTATAATCTGTGTGTTTACATTACAGCTGTTTTAAAAATGGCGGGTGCTGGTCTTCCGCGTGCGTTCGGTCAATCAGCGTACACTAACGTCACGGATAGTTCCTATAGTGCTGGTTTAGACCCTACTCTGAAGTAGGACCTAAATTAGTTCCTACAAATGGAGTTCCTAGAACTAAAATCGTTCCTAGTTCCTGCGGTGCGAACACGCCGACATCCGGGTACTTTAGCCAATAGTTCTAGGAACTGTGAAAAGGTTCCTCCGGTCGGAAAGCGGCTATTGACATCCGCTAGTGGACCAGCGTGTGTATTACACGCTTTAGCGTGAGACCGGGTTGGAACTGAAGGGAGAGTCAAACTGGGTCCTTTTCAAACATAAGCTTAAAGACTCTTTAATCAGAGGTCAGAAATGTGAACACTGACCGTCCGCTGTGTTTATATTGTGTTGTACTGTATTATTATGTTTGTTTCAACTATGTATTGTTTAATTTGTATGTAAAGGCCCACTAGGGACGAGCATTGAGAATTAGGTCCGTGTACTTTTTGGTCATTTCATTTCCTGTTTGGAATGGAATAACGAGAAATGAAAACCAGCTCGTTTATTCGTTTTTTAGTTTAGTTTAAAAAACGAAAAATGAGATTTTGGCTCGATTTTTCATTTTTCGTTTGTGGTTTACAAATCGGTTTATGGGTTCAATATTTCATTTGCACACGTGGGCGGTGCTGAAACGCCCCTTTCATCTGATTGGTCATACTATATCAAACCGCTCTGCCTTCAGTAAGCTACGAGCTTTTCTTTCTGTCAGGCAGAATAAGAGTCAGTACAAACGCACTTTAATAAAATAATGTCTGAAACCACCACTCACTGTTAACTACGCACAATATTTGAAGCAGACTATGTTGCTGGTCACGTAATTCGTGCTGCTGCGACTTGCAAGTGTGACTCCATTAATGTGAGCCACAGTAAATGACAGATTATTTTAGCATGATGTATTTCCCATTGATAAATACAGTGCAAATAGTTCAAATATCTCTTTGGATAAAAGGGAAGTGGAAATAAAAATCAATAATAGGCTGAACTGTACCATGATATGTCCGTAACATGTGCGTAGATGACCTACCCATAACTGTTACATTAGCTAAGTTTAACACAGTTTGTACAGTAGCTATAAAAGTTAAAAAATTATGTCTAAAGTTGAAAACCCAACAACCCAATGGGAATATATCCTTGTTGTGTAAAACATCTGTTCATAATCTGTGATTACACAATTCCAATGCGAATAGCACCGGGAGGCGTCTGGAATAACTCTGCAATGATCAATCCGCATTTTTAAGACAGCTAATTTTACAGTAGGCTCATATTCAGAATGTCGACCTTCTCGTATCCTCCTGAGTCCCTGCGTCCTCATATGAGGACATTACATTTTTGCCTCTTGACACAATGATAGTCAAATTTGTAAATCTTAGACATGTTGGCCACATTTAGGGACACTGCCCACACCATCTTGTGGTGATATAACAACATTACACCAATGTCAGTGAGAAGAAAATGGCTGGAAAATCAGCAAAATATCAGCAAAACACTTCCCGAAAGAAAAATGACCCAGGTAAAAAATCTATTCAAATTATATGAATGAAACAAATGTATTTATGTACAATACTGTCTCCATCATCATATGGGGATTAAAATTTGACATATTTTAGTAATAGTAGCACTCCAGGACATCAGTAAATGTGAAGTACTCGTTTGAGGACATTGGGACTATATTACGTTATTTATTCTACCATGTGGTTAGCTAAACTTGGGAATTTTTAGACGGATCACAATAGCATTGAAAAAACAACATTTGTCTGTGTGTGTGTGTGTGTGTGTGTGTGTGTGTGTGTGTGTGTGTAAGCATGAATTATTGAGTTAACATGGAAAAACTGGTTTGCTGTAGTGCAGAAAACTGGTAAAAATCAAGAATTTCAAAATGAAAGTGAGCCAATAAGTGGCCTTCTACTGCTCCCTGCTGGCCATTACCAGTACTATTATAAAATTTTATAATAGTAAATAATAATATATAATAGTAAAGATTTTGTCAAGTGTTTATCACTTCATTTGTACTGACACTTCACATAATTGCTAGTAAAATGGTAAATTATAGACCCACTGTCCTCGCATGAGGACATCATTTTCTGCAAAAACTACTTCCAGTACAAAAACAAATTTTAGTTATTATACTTATTAGGTCCAACTTATCCCAAATAGCAAGAACAATTATAAAATGCACACCAGGCAAGCTCTTCCTCTGCTCTGCTCTTCCTCTCCTCTGCTCTTCCTCTCCTCTGCTCTTCCTCTGCTCTGCTCTTCCTCTCCTCTGCTCTTCCTCTCCTCTGCTCTTCCTCTGCTCTGCTCTTCCTCTGCTCTGCTCTTCCTCTACTCTGCTCTTCCTCTCCTCTGCTCTTCCTCTCCTCTGCTCTTCCTCTACTCTGCTCTTCCTCTCTTCTGCTCTTCCTCTCCTCTGCTCTTCCTCTCTTCTGCTCTTCCTCTCCTCTGCTCTTCCTCTCCTCTGCTCTTCCTCTGCTCTTCCTCTCCTCTGCTCTTCCTCTCCTCTGCTCTTCCTCTCCTCTGCTCTTCCTCTCCTCTGCTCTTCCTCTCCTCTGCTCTTCCTCTCCTCTGCTCTTCCTCTCTTCTGCTCTTCCTCTCCTCTGCTCTTCCTCTCTTCTGCTCTTCCTCTCCTCTACTCTTCCTCTCCTCTGCTCTTCCTCTACTCTGCTCTTCCTCTACTCTGCTCTTCCTCTCTTCTGCTCTTCCTCTCCTCTGCTCTTCCTCTCCTCTGCTCTTCCTCTCTTCTGCTCTTCCTCTCCTCTGCTCTTCCTCTCTTCTGCTCTTCCTCTCCTCTTCCTCTCCTCTTCCTCTCCTCTGCTCTTCCTCTCTTCTGCTCTTCCTCTCCTCTGCTCTTCCTCTCCTCTCCTCTTCCTCTACTCTGCTCTTCCTCTCTTCTGCTCTTCCTCTCCTCTGCTCTTCCTCTCCTCTGCTCTTCCTCTCTTCTGCTCTTCCTCTACTCTGCTCTTCCTCTCCTCTTCCTCTCCTCTTCCTCTCCTCTGCTCTTCCTCTCTTCTGCTCTTCCTCCTCTGCTCTTCCTCTCTTCTGCTCTTCCTCTCTTCTGCTCTTCCTCTCCTCTGCTCTTCCTCTCTTCTGCTCTTCCTCTCCTCTGCTCTTCTGCTCTTCCTCTACTCTGCTCTTCCTCTCCTCTGCTCTTCCTCTCTTCTGATCTTCCTCTCTTCTGCTCTTCCTCTCCTCTGCTCTTCCTCTACTCTGCTCTTCCTCTCCTCTGCTCTTCCTCTGCTCTGCTCTTCCTCTACTCTGCTCTTCCTCTCCTCTGCTCTTCCTCTGCTCTGCTCTTCCTCTGCTCTGCTCTTCCTCTACTCTGCTCTTCCTCTCCTCTCCTCTGCTCTTCCTCTCCTCTGCTCTTCCTCTCCTCTGCTCTTCCTCTCCTCTGCTCTTCCTCTACTCTGCTCTTCCTCTCTTCTGCTCTTCCTCTCCTCTGCTCTTCCTCTCTTCTGCTCTTCCTCTCCTCTGCTCTTCCTCTACTCTGCTCTTCCTCTGCTCTTCCTCTGCTCTTCCTCTCCTCTGCTCTTCCTCTCCTCTGCTCTTCCTCTCCTCTGCTCTTCCTCTCCTCTGCTCTTCCTCTCTTCTGCTCTTCCTCTCCTCTGCTCTTCCTCTCCTCTGCTCTTCCTCTCCTCTGCTCTTCCTCTCTTCTGCTCTTCCTCTCCTCTGCTCTTCCTCTCTTCTGCTCTTCCTCTCCTCTACTCTTCCTCTCTTCTGCTCTTCCTCTACTCTGCTCTTCCTCTACTCTGCTCTTCCTCTCTTCTGCTCTTCCTCTCCTCTGCTCTTCCTCTCCTCTGCTCTTCCTCTCCTCTGCTCTATGTATGAAGTTGATCATGTATTTACGATGTTTTAATGTTTAAAAGCAGACAATTTTATTGCTTGCTGGGTCTAGGCTACAAGCTCATTATAGTCTACAAAAACCCGTTAAGATGGCAATTATTAAGAATAAAATGATGTAATGTTTTTATTATCTGTGAGTTCTGCAAGTAGATCATTCTTAATGACCATTTCAATTCTTAAATTTGTGGACAAAATAAACAGTCACGATACAGCCTATTGTGATGATTAAACTTTAAGAGGCTATGCCATAAACGTGAGCGCTGCAGATTTCAAAGGAAAGAGAACAATAACTATTGGACCACATCTCGCGGTTTCAGTGCGTTTAGCCATCAATGACTATAGCGTACGTTTATGCCAAGCGATTGCATAATCTACTGTTGATGAATTGTAGTAATTGAATTGAATCAAGTGTTATTGCGGTCTCCACCATATTTTAATTTTTTTTATTTTTTTGGGGGGGAGGGGTTGGGGTCCCAAAATGTGATCTTGCTAAAGGGGGTTAAATATACATTTATTTATTTGCATTTGTTCCCTCAAACTATTGCGTTATATTTTCAAGCTGAATGAATCATTATGTTGTTATGTGTTTTGTCAGATTAGCATTTATTTCTAACTTGACTCTTATTTCCTATATTACAGAGCAGAACGTGAGCGATTACAAGCTTCTGAAATGCTTGTTAGAGAAACAGACTTGATCAGAGGACAACAAAACATAACATCGTCATCCACATTCATCCCGACTGAGTCTCATCCCCAAACAAATTCCCTTACCATATATCCCCGGCAACACCATCCATCATCGGCCGTTCTCACACAGACATCCACACTGCGCTCCAATCCAATCATCCAATCATCTTCAGTTTCTGGACTGGTGGACACAAATACACTGTCACAAAACCTTTTGCAAAATGGTCCAACAAATGCCATTCTGACCCCCTCACAATCTAATTTTGAATCATACATTGCAACGCCACTGCAGACCTCAACACAGTCCATCATCCAAAGCTTTGAACCAACTTCAGTTCCAACAGAACTGCACACAAATACATGTCACAAAACAGCCTGCACCACCAGCTACTCTGACACCTCTGTCTTCAGTGCATATATGCCTAGACAATCTCATACATTTACCAGAAGGAGAACACAGACGGAGACTGTTTTAAGGGGTCTTTTCAGCCCTTACAAAAAAGCCCAGACTAGAAGTTCTTTTCAGTACACGCAGACCTTCTGTTGTCTGGCTGAAGTGAACTGTAACCTGCCTCCTTCCCAGAAAGAACGGCAGATTTTGACTTTATCTGACCTATGCTTGAAAAGGGTGGTTCTGGTGTGCACAACAGGCACATTTGAGGAATTAAACACCCATCTAACCACTGCTTACCCAAAAGTTCAAAACGGTGCGCAACGTTTTGCTACGGTTTCCGGGTTGAACGTCATGTTTCCTGGAAACGGTGTGCAACGGGGTTTGAGATACGTTTTCTCTTGTTTGGTGGGTGTGTCAGAACTGCAGTCCAATCAGCAGCAACATGTATATAAAGCACGCGGTATTAAAGTGAACTCGCACAATGGGTTCAAGGAAAGTAATTCACAAATGTGTTCGATGCAGCTCGGTATGCGCAACAACTGAGGATTTTAGAAGACATGTTTGTCGTAAGTTTTATTGTAAAAATATAGGATATCAACATAATGATGTAGTTGTTTATATTTTTAGCTTCATTGCAAGTGTATGATATTTGGTATAGAAATAAACAATGATAATTAAGTCCTTTTCCTAAAAATGAGAAATAAAATACAGGGTATTAAAACAGTATGACCTACAAATAAAGTCAGTATGTGAGGCTAAATAGATGTGTTTTAGTCTGAATTAGGTAAGATGTGTGCTTCCATTTCAGTTTCAGCAATCCCTTCACTCGATTGGGATGTTCTCTTTTGTTCTGGGCGGCAAGTGCAGTAACTGTAACATCGGGCATATTTTGTAGCCTATTAAACACATATTTATACCGACTTCATCAGGCTCAGAAAATTCTTCATAAAGAACACAAAGAATGGCCTTCTCAGCTGCCATAGTTGCAACTCTTGCGTCATCAGAACAGTGTGTTCAACGCATCACCGTTTCTGTTTAAAAAACGTTGTGCAACGTTTTGTCGGGGCTGAACGCAGCCCAGGTTCAGTTCAGTTTGGGGCGGAGCTTGTTTTTAGCGGAACTCACGTGACTCATAGTGAAAGCGAAAGCACTGCAGTCGTAAGTTACTGTTGACGCCATTTCAGAAGATTCAGAAATGTCTTCACGGGTTACGGTAAATTTGTTAAAACATTTTTAAGCTGTATTAATACGGAGCATTTACTCTAAACATGTCGAACTTAAAGTCAAACAAGGTCACATGTCACAGTTTGATCGATATACAATCGAAACTCACTTCACGGAAACTGTAACAGTGAACAATGTTTGATAATAATCATCGATTTTTTAACAGCATAATTTAATATGTTATTTTGTAATATTATGTTTTTTAGTCTTATTTACATCGATCCTGATTTGACTTTTATTATGTGAATTGTTAATCCTTATTAGAACTATTTGGGAGATAAACACTTAAACATGGCATTAGATGTACATTAATGCTTTGAGACAAAAATAGATCATATTTTTAGACCACTGAAAATATGAAGAAAGTATAAATGAGGGCCTGTTCCAATACCCACGGTCTTTGCACTTGATGTGTGAAGACCGGAAGTGTGTGTGGGGAACTTTTGATTACATACCCGATGAGAAACACATAAAATACAAGTAACTTTTCATGTATTTAGATGTATTTACTTTTCAATATTTTGTACGAAAGTCATCATCAAATGTCTGTTCAGCCGTTCCTGTGTGACAGAAGACACTTGATTAATTGAAGTGGTTCTAATTAGGTCATGATAAATTAGGTTATTTAGCAAAATATCTCTCAATTTTTCAACGCAAATTCCTGAACATGATGGGATACGCTTAGCCTCAAATACTGCTCCGATGGGATATATTAGAGTGTGTGGATTTAGTAGTTAATGTGGCGCTGAGCTTTGGCATTTATCAGACCTGGGAGTCTGGGACAGTCTTGTATATTTACTTCTATTGAGGATTTTAAAACTCCTGTAACTCCCCTGTGATTTCACTTAATTATCCAGTAACAAATGATTTCAATACAAAATGACCTACTGTTATTTTAAAGATCACACAATATTCAACATCATTTTAGGAGATAAATACACTGATAATTGAACACTCTTTGGGAGTAAGGAATAAGGATGTGGTAATCAGCTGATGAAACATGTTATTCACACAGACAAGAAAAAAAAAATCAGAAACATCTAGAAGTAGCACAATTAAATAAAACAAAACACAGGCCTGATGTTTTATTATAAGCTGAACTGGTTTTATTAACTGACACTATGGGAAAGGCAATGAAACGGACAAGAGGTCAGACGACTGAAGCTTGTGTTGAAATAAGCCCAATCACACTGTGAAATGTACTGTATCCATTAGAGACTGCTGTGCTTATTCTGGTGGTGTTTCACACTATTGGGATGAAGTACAGAAATACAGACAGTCTGCTGTACTTTGGCTGTACTACTTTTTTGGTAACTGTGAATTTAAAGATAGAGGAAAACTTAAAAATTTCATTTTTAATTTACTTCAGTGTGTCAAAATCAGTTGTGAATTGTGTATGTTCTCTGTATCCACAAACAGGTCTGAAATCAATTCTCTCATCAAGGAGGAAGAGAAGGAGAAACTGCCTGTAAAATGAGTGTGTGTGAGGAGAGAGAGGAGGAGGCGTCTGTTCACACTCAGAGAGCAGAAACTCCAGTATCCAGCTGTGTGTCTATGAAGAGTAACTACTCCATGATGAATCCCCCTGATCTCAGTAATGGACCATCTTCAGGATTCAGCTGTGTGTCCATGAAGAGTAACGCCTCCATGGGTAATCCCCCTGAGTTCAGTAATGGACCATCTTCAGGATTCAGCTGTGTGTCCATGAAGAGTAACAACTCCATGGGTAATCCCCCTGAGTTCAGTAATGGACCATCTTCAGGATTCAGCTGTGTGTCCATGAAGAGTAACCACTCCATGATGAATCCCCCTGATCTCAGTAATGGACCATCTTCAGGATTCAGCTGTGTGTCCATGAAGAGTAATCACTCCATGATGAATCCCCCTGATCTCAGTAATGGACCATCTCCAGTATCCAGCTGTGTGTCCATGAAGAGTAACCACTCCATGATGAATCCCCCTGATCTCAGTAATGGACCATCTTCAGGATTCAGCTGTGTGTCCATGAAGAGTAACCACTCCATGATGAATCCCCCTGATCTCAGTAATGGACCATCTTCAGGATTCAGCTGTGTGTCCATGAAGAGTAATCACTCCATGATGAATCCCCCTGATCTCAGTAATGGACCATCTCCAGTATCCAGCTGTGTGTCCATGAAGAGTAACCACTCCATGATGAATCCCCCTGATCTCAGTAATGGACCATCTTCAGGATTCAGCTGTGTGTCCATGAAGAGTAACAACTGCATGATGGGTCCTCCTATGTTCAGTAATGGACCTGCTGTGACTTCTGACCCTGTGTGAGTAACATGAAGCTGCTGAACTATCTGCTGTAGTGAAACTTGAATGTGAAATTAGTAACTAAAGTAACTTTCTCTGAAATGCTAGTAAATCACTTTGTAAAGAAAAATGAAGAAATATTAAGATCTGTACAAATTATTTGTAACTCTTGTTGACACACTAATGTTCTTAAACTAGAGTTCACACTGCATGATTTTAGCGCCGATTTTCACTCGCGGACAGATTTAGCGAAATCAGACAAATGCCCGAAATCAGAGGCAAATCGGTGCTCGTTCACGCGAGTGACTAACATGCAGTTTGCATTATCAAATTATCAGAGTCGCCGACGCCCGTGAGATATTTTGCATGCTAAATATCTGGAAAATCTTGCTGTGTGAAATGTGTTCTGACTGAAAATTACATCAGTGATGACCTACAGCCAATGAGAGATCAAGATACAGGGCAGCGGGAAGTTCGGGGAGAAGTTATAGACCAGAATATCAGAACACAGAAGCTTTACAGTTATATCACAAGCTTTACAGTTATATCACAAGCTTTACAGTTATATCAAACAAAACAACAAACATTTACTTGACCAGAAGCACATTAAAATATTATTTATTTACCCCCATCTCTCTTTTCAGAACACACAGTCCTTGCTCCCCTCGTCCCCCCAACCATTTCCTCCAGCATAATCTGTTTTTCTTTTTCTCCTTTTCACTGTACATCAGCGCACAGACAATTTGGATTGCAAGCTTTTTTTTCCAAGGCTACTATTTTTAATAACAATTTCAGTGTCGCGTGTGTTTGGTTGTGAAATGTAGTTTGCGGGCCAGACAGAAGTTGTCAGCGATTCTTTCTTTTGTAAAGTCATGCAATGTGAAACCCCGTCACCGATCCATCGTGCAGTGTGAACACAGCAGCAACTGAATGTTACCCCGGATAGTCGTGCAGTGTGAAAAGAACAGTGACTCGACTACTTTAAAAATCAGTGGAAACTCTGCATTAAGGTTACTAGAAAGCTACAGACATGTGAGTTTTTATCAGGGTTGGAGCAACACTCATCTGGAAAAACACCGGGTTAAAAACAATTGGGTTGTTTATTTAACCCAGCATAATGGGTTGATTTAACCCAGCATAGTTGATTCATTTTTAATATTCATTTTACTTTCTTTTTCTTTTTTTACTTCATACATGAATTAATGTCTGCTGATTAACTTAAATCCTCTAAACTTTTATAAAATACTCGATACAACCACTGGCTTGCATATTTATGGCTTATATTTTATATAATTTGTAATACATATTGCCAACATTTAAACTAGTTTAACAAATATTATCAGTAAAAATGGGACATTTATAAGTAATTCAAGTGTAATCGACCAGTCTCTGTTGTCTCGTTTCCACCGTAACGGCGCTGGATCTCGTGCCGGAGCTTGTGTCATGTTCAGCGGGGGAACTTCTAACTTCAGACCGCCGCCCTGCGTTTCACTCGTAGCCGAAATATGCGGTGACTGGCTCCATAACCTGGCCATAAACAAACAGTGTACAGTTCTCAGAACATATTTTAACATCATACGTATTTATATTCTGTATATTTTTGAATAAAATCATAGTTTTATGCAAGGCATCAGGCGTTTCCATCACACGAAAAGACCGTCAGTCACCCGACACTAGTGTAGGTGACTCACATCGCGCCCCTGTATGTTGCTTTGCATAATATTAAACAATATACAGCACAATTACGAATTTATAGATCAAATAAAATGTACACCAACACTGTATTTTACCGAAGACATGCACCATTTTGACGGAGCTGCACTGCTCTCTCCTGAAGAGGTCGCAAAAAGCCTGTGATAAATAACTCAATCCCTGGGTTGTTATGTCTGACCCAAAATCTGGGTAACACAAGAAAACTACTCAAACATTGGGTTGTTATGTCTGACCCAGGAGCTGGGTAACACAAAAACTACCCAAATACTGAAAAAATAACCCAAGAGTCTTGAGCCGTTTCTCAATACCAAGTACGCAAAGTTCGGACTTGAGTCCTTGGTAGTTCGGACTTGACAAGTTCGACTCAGGAGAACGAACTCCCTAGGACGGGAGGACACAAGTCCGATAATTCTGAAATGGAACAGCGGCGTACTTGATAGCGTCACTCAGCTCGCTCTGGCTTCTCCGGTTATCTCTTTATGTATATCTAGACTGTGGTTCAGGCAACGCAATTGATTATCTTCACTGCATATTTATAACAACACGAAATATAAAGCACAACCCTGACTCTTGATGAATGATGAATAAAAAAACATTATAATATTGATCATTAAAACTAACATTTAGCAAAAAGAGACAGGGTTGTGTCATTTTATTATATATGTACATACAGTGAAGAGAATGTAGGCAACATGTAGGCTATAATAAAATATTTTATATGTTTTAAATATATAAAATAAAATGACATAACCTTTTTTTGTTAAATGTCAGTTTTAATGATCAATAATAGCCATAATAAAAGTATAAGTAGCCTAAAAGGTATAAGAAGCTATACAATAATAAAGAAAACGATTCAATCAAACATAAGTCAGCTCGCTAGGCTACAACGTTAAAGTTAAATAGACTAAATAAAGCTATGAAACTTCACTTTGCCCTCAGGCTCAGCTTAACGTTTTGCCAGGGAACAAAATATAGATTAATGAGACAAATAAAATAAATAAATCGTCCGTTAGATATACACAAGACGATTTATATCTCATGTTAAACCACTAGACTAGAGACATCCGAGCCAGCGGCAAGTCAGCAGCACTAGCCGAGGAAAGATTGTTCTCGGCGGGGTACGAGCGCCGAGCGTCCGATTGCCTGGTTCTCACAACTCCGAAAACGTCAGATCAAATTTTCAAATAGGCGCTATCTTTATAAATAAACCAAAGATTTGATCTTTAAACAACTACATTCTCGCCTGAAATACTCTTAAAACTACATTTCGTGACACAATTACAGCAGTATTTTTAAATTACGCGGGGTTTCTCCTCTGCTATTGACGCTTGCTGGTTGGTGTGAGATGCATTCTGGGATACCTGGCTGTCTCAAGTTCGCACAAGTCACCTCTCGATGCATCCTCGGTAAAAGGGGCGGATCAAGAACACATCCGGGGATTTTAACTGGACTTGGCTAGATGTGAACTTTGAATTGGAACAGTACTTGGGCAGCGACTGATGACGTTTCACAAGTCCACAAGAACACAAGTACAGACAAGTTTGCATATTGAGAAACGGCTTTGGAATCCAGATAACTAGTTAGCCTCATTAGCCTCTCACCTGGCGACCCTATTCTTGAACATAGACTGAAAAATCACAAATCCAAACTTAAATGGTTGCTGAACTTAATGTGCTGCTTTACATTTATTTTTATTTTCTGTTAATATAAAGCCTGTGCCTGGGCACCCTAAAACTGAAAAAGCGGTAAATCCAACCAAGTTGTCTTTCAAGTTTGTCCCAAACAATCAAAATGCTCTGGGAGTTTTAGGTGCAGTAGCCAATATGGCCTCTAGGTGACATTCAAGCTCCATTTAGTGATTTAGAAACTCATGAACGCTTTGGACCACTGGCCTCTTTTAATAGAAGACACATAGGATTTCATTGCTGAAGTGAAAGCAAGCAACAATTAAAGTAGAAATAAGATACTTTTTGTGAAGAAAAAGTTCTACACTGAACTTGCACTAAATGTAAATGTAAATGAAAAAGTTAGTGGTCCGTTCCAGTTAAGAAATTCTAAAGTAGCTCATCAAAATAGTAAATACACATCAATGACTGACACGAATATTAGTTATGATTCTTCTATGTTGTTTTTTCTGCTCTTCTTCTTTGCTTCACTTCACCAGTGCTCTGTGAATTTATTGACTGATTTAAAAAAGTAGACATTAATAAAAAAATAAAACTGTTAAAAGCATCAACATTGAAAGTCAACTGATATCATCACAACATTTATTTCCATCAAGAGGTGCATTAATTGTTGGTCAAGAGATCTTGTATTGTTAATGCAAGAGTCCAGCACTGTGTAAAGTCTCCTCCAGCACATCCCAAAGACTTTCAATGAATTCAAGATCTGGACTCAAAGGAGCCGATTCATGCATGAAAATGATTCTTCATGCTCATCAGAACCATTCGTTCACAATCTGAGCCTGATGAATCTTGGCATTATAATCCTGGAATATGGCCATGATGTGTCTTCCTACATGATTGTTTAAGAAATGCTACACTCCATCAATTAGGGTTAGAAGAACTGTTGCCCAGAGGTGTAAAGTCCAGGTTCAGAAAGTTAAAGTCCTCCTCAGTATTTTGTTCCAATCACCTGGATTTGCTAATTGTCACAGTTTTTCAGCCAGGAGAACTAATTAGTGATTCAGATGGCTGAGTTCATGGGTGGAATAAACATATGGCAGGACTTCTACTTTCTGACCCCTTGTCTTTACACCTCTGCTGTTGCCAAACATATAACATGCTAGAAACACAATAATGATCCAGTCATAGACTCTTAAGCATTTCATTTCAATTCAGTAAACTGTATTGATCCCCAGACCCGGAGTTGTAAATTTACACATCACAGCAGCACATACCACAGTAATAATAATAAATAATAAACATTCACAACAATAACCATTATTTTCCAGTATCAGTTCCGCAAGGCATTAAGATTATATTATATACATTATGTCTTAACTGATGAATACGACTTTGACCCTTCTTAGACTTGTATCGTATTATCAGAACAATCAAGCTTGTTATTCAAGTATACACCCAGGTACTTATATGATGGTACAGTCTCAATTCCCGACTCTCGTATGTTTACTTTTACAACTTGCTATGGATATTATCTACTAAAATCAACTACAATTTCCTTCGTTTTACAAGCATTTAGACTAAAACCGTTTATCTCACACCAATCCACAAAACTCTCAAATAGCTCCCGATACTCACCCTCATCATGGTCTGTTAAAGACAACAATTGTACAATTGTAGTAAAGGCTGTATAATATTAAATGTACTCGAGAAATCAAAGAATGTAATTCTGACGATGTTATCCAGAGTCTCTAAATGACTTGGTGATTTGTGTAAGAGATAAATAATTGCATCATCTTCCCCAACAGCAGTTTTATAGGCAAACTGTATAGTTTATCCTCCGCAGCATCATCACCTGCTTAATATGGTTTAATACTAAACATAATAATACTCTCATTTTAATACTCTCAAAGACCTTCATCAGCTGCGCTGTTAAAGCAATCGGTCTGTGTGAGAACTCCGAGGGGTTTGTCATCTTAGGCACTGGTACTGTACATGATGTCTTCCATAAAACAGCTTCCATCATTTATTTTGCCCATTTAAATCCACACAGAGACTCTTTTTTTGGCCTGACAGTGTATGCTTTTATTGAACATTGATGGGTCAACGCATTTTGGTAAAATACATCATTAAAGTGGTTTATTTTGATTAAAAATCTTATAAATGTAAAAGGGCCTTTTACCTCAGACTCGGGATTAAAGACTCACCAGGACTTCAGCAAAGTTTGTCATATTTTCTGTTTATTTTGATAAAGAAATGAAATTCATTTTTGTTTAATAAATAAACTCATTAAAACTCATTTTAAAAACACTGTTATATTTAAAACTATTACATTTTTAAAAACTATTTAAAAACAATTTTGGGCTTTACAGTAGAAACAATAATTGTGATAATTTATTATATGAAATGATTAATATCATCATTTTAAATATGAATGTTTCCTAATATAAATATGGGGGAACCATATGGTTAATGTCACTTTATAAATGTATTATTAAACATCTGAATCTAACCATGTCATGTCAACAAATGGAAAAGTCAGCCAGCTATTAATTATAATGTTAATTATTGTGCCTTTTGACCCAACAATAGGGCCAAACTTTACATATTATTCAGAAAAACTGTTGAATTAATTACCTTGAACAAAACTGAAAATCATTAACAAGACCTTTATCTCAATATATATATATATAATAATTTTAGCGATTCTCAGTGGCTAATTAAAGCACAGCTGTCCGTCAAGAATCAGCCAAATGTCCATGTTAAACGTGGATGTTTAGGAAAGTTTTGTGCCATCTAGTGGTTTAAAGGATAATAAAATCAAATGCAGCTTTTACCCCGGTGGCCTTTAGCCCTGTTGTACCCTACTATTAATAAAACATGTTTTCTCTCTAAAACTAATACAAATACTGCTCTATAAATTACAGAAGTATTGACAGGGTTAATTTAATGGAGCAGTCAAATAATCTGCAGAGAAACAATGTGAAATATTTCTGTTTATTTCTCATTATCAACAACAGGAAAAGAAAGAGAGCAGCTTCTCCAGTATCCAACTGTCTGACCATGAAGGCCACAAAATTCAGTGATGGACCAGTGACCTTTGACCCTGTGTGAGTATCATCATGTAGGGTGAGAGACACATGAACACAAAATGCACGAAGGTTCAGAAAAGTTTACATTTCATATGGCTAAAGTTCTTTAACAAGTATAACAAGTAACAAGTGGAAGTCAAGATGCAAAGAAAGGAATTGTTAAATAGTGTTTTCTTATGCTTCTCTCTGCCATTTCTCTGTTAGACCTCCATTTACACAGGAATGAGTTTTGTTACATGTGTTGCATCAGTGTTATATTGACAATTATTCTTTATATTAGTAATGAAACAAGAAAATTCTGGTTAGGAATAAATAAAATCGGTGGTTCCCAATCTGGTTGTCATGACATACTGCTAGAGGTGCCACAAAATCTTTGCTCATTTCAGTATTTTAAATATTATTATATAAATATAAGTGTTTTGTAAGGATACTCTGATCGATCTGCCATAAATCAGCCAATAATAACTTCCTGTGAATCGACTGATTATCTGTAAACTGGCCAATCATAAGTTGATGACACAAAAAATGCAAGACTGCTCAAACCAGACAGAGCAAATATGAAAGAACTTTTTAAAATCAGGATTCATATCAGCTGATCAAGGAAATCTGTGATCGGTATAAAATATGTGATTTTCTATTTCTAAAAGAAAAGGTGGCAGGTTATTTAGACATAAAATCTTCTCTGACTTTTCAAATGCTTCACTTGTGGCAAAGGGGACATTAATGTGCAACTAGGAAATGCAGAAATAAACTGAGTTTGCAGTCTCTTATAATAAATCACCTGCCATCAGTCATCATTTACATGCAAATTAATTACATATAATAATTTCAGAAACACTGCTTTTTCTCCATGCCAGTGCTTCTGTGATATTCTAAAATAATGGTTTCTGGTTTAAACTTTCTGCCAAGAATTTTAGCCTTTCTCTTTTTTTCGAACATTTTGAGTAGAAGTCACGGTTCGGTTCATACCTTGGTTCAGACATCACGGTTCAGTACGAGTTCGGTACAGTGGAGGGAAAAGCAAAACAAAAATGTAGAAGGCAATTTTTTTTTATTGTGCATGTCTCAGGCTGTAAAATAAATAAATAAAATAAAAGGAAAATAAATGTCTTAAGCCTTGTATTTTTTAATTAAGTTTTATTAATAAAGTAAAGGCATAGAACCAGTTTATTTGTAGTGCATTGACAGTAGTTTTATATAATTAGTTTATTAATTTAATTAATAAAAAGACAAAGACCTTGACATATGTTTGGTAATTGTATCTGAATGAATTTAAAATTAATTTGCTATATTTCAGATCAATATATTTGTTTTCCTTAAAATTTTAATTAACACTAACTTTATTCTCATCTGAATTATAAATAATTGATTTCTTTATAAAATAATACTACCATTAAAAACACATTTGATTTTTTTTTTTATCAATGTAGAATGTGTGACTTAAAAATAAACAGATTAGTCCTCAGTTTGAGGACAAGAAATGAAAACCAATGCAATATGATGAATGTCCAAAAGATGGCACCCACAGACTGTTTTTAAATGGGGTTGGATTAATATTTTAAACTGTGTGTGTGTGTGTGTGTGTGTGTGTGTGTGTGTGTGTGTGTGTGTGTGTGTGTGTGTGTGTGTGTGTGTGTGTGTGTGTGTGTGTGTGTGTGTGTGATTTTGGTTAGGTAACAGTTGTAGGTTTGTTTGTACAGTTTGAAAAGAGTTTACAGTTTGACAAAAGCACAATGTTGTGTTTTATTGCGAGTGTACACAAATATAAGTAAACACTTTGCAGTTTGAATGATGTCCTGTATGAACAAAGTTTCCACTGTTCAATCGCGCCCGTGCCTCTCTCTCTCTCTCTCTCTCTCTCTCTCTCTCTCTCTCTCTCTCTCTCTCTCTCTCACACACACACACACACACACACACACACACACACACACACACACACACACACACACACAACATATTCCAGCATTGCGATCTTGACATCGCAGCCTGTTCATTATAGCCACAGAGCTTGAGAACTGAAGCGGAGCTACAGATTAGATATCCTTAAAGAACCCGCGCATCTAACAGTAGTTCCGCATTACATTAATTAATTTGCAAGCGAGTTTTATTTATTTTTATACCATGTATTCTCTGTGTATATTCATGCACCAAACCGTGACGCCTGTACCGTTTCGGTTCAATACGAATACATGTACCGTTCCACCCCTAGCTCCAACCCATATTCAGTGTGCAAATTTCACAAAGCAACAATTTGGTGAATTGTACTTTAAAGGGGAACTTTTATTTGAGAAGTTAAATTATATTTTTGGTTCATTATGAAACCGTAGCGGGACAGATTAGACTATGGTGGGCCGCCACAATCTAGTTAATGAATGGGAAACACTAGCTAAGTTTCCATCCACTTGTCAATCGAATTATCTGAAGTTCGGTAAAAAAAACTCATGCGAATAAAGCTGGTGAAAGTGTGTTTCCATCCAACGGCTTTAAAGCAAATAAAAACCTGTGCGTAATGACGTCACATGCTGTTTTGCGATCAAATTGGTACATCGAATTGATTTGAGACATTTTAAGGTGTTTCCATTCATTTTCGCACTGAATAGACCTACTTTAAATATGGAGGCCATTATCTGCCCCCAAATGCCGGATTTATAAGAGCTCCAACCCATGTTCAGTGTGCAAATTTCACAAAGAAACAATTTGGTGAATTGTACTTTAAAGGGGAACTTTTATTTGAGAAGTTTAGCTATATCTTTGGTTCATTATGAAACCGTAGAGGAACAGATTAGACTATGGTGGGCCGCCACAATCTTGTTAATGAATGGGAAACACTGATGGGTTAAAAATATCATTGCTAGAACAGAACCTTGAGAAACTCCATGTGTGACATTAGGATGTCAGTTGGCCACAATGTCTGAAAGAGCAAGCACTAGTACTCAGACTATGATATGATTTTCATATTAAACATCTTTAAATATTTTCACAAAGGTCTTTTCTGTTTGTTTTTGTGTCTCTGTCTTCTTAATGTGTTTTCAGTGGTGGGAGAGCTGACCAGATCAGAGATGTGTCCTGTCAGACCAGCACATCCTCCTCCTGTCAGAAACACATCAGTCATCATGACACAGAAGCAGCCTTGCAGCTCGACTCTCACCAGACAGTGCATGATGGTCTGCAGAGAGTCAAAGACCAGCACAAAACCAGCATGAAGAACAGATATGAGAGCGTATTTGAGGGAATCAAACTACAAGAGAATCAGACTCTCCTGAACAGGATTTACACACAGCTGTACATCATAGAGGGAGAGAATGAAGGAGTGAATGAAGAACACGAGGTGCTACAGATGGAGAAAAGTTACAAGACACTCCAAGATACTCCAATCAACTGCAATGACATCTTTGATCCTTCACCTGAACTAGGATATGAGGAGAAGAGAAGAGAGAAGAAGGACAAAATCAAGACTGTTCTTACTAAAGGAATCGCTGGAATTGGAAAAACCGTCTCTGTGCAGAAGTTCATTCTGGACTGGGCCGAGGGAAAAGCCAATCAGGATGTAGATTTCATGTTTGTGCTTCCATTTAGAGAGCTGAACTTGATTAAAGATCATCAGTACAGTCTTCACAGACTTCTGCTGGACTTTCATCCTGAACTTCGACATCTGGACTCAAAGATTTATGATGAATGTACAGTTGTGTTCATCTTTGATGGTCTGGATGAGAGCAGAATTACACTGATGTTTTCAGACAGTGAGAAAGTTTCTGATGTGACTGAGTCTTCATCACTGGGTGTGTTGATGTCAAACCTCATGAAAGGAGATCTGCTTCCCTCTGCTCTCATCTGGATCACCACCAGACCAGCAGCAGCCAATCAGATCCCCTCAGACTACATCAACCGTGTGACAGAAATTCAGGGATTCAATGACCCTCAGAAGGAGGAATATTTCAGGAAGAGAATCAGTGATGAGCATCAAGCCAGCAGAATCATCTCACACATCAGAAGAGCAAGAAGCCTCCACATCATGTGCCACATACCCGTCTTCTGCTGGATCTCAGCCACTGTGCTTCAAAACATCCTGAAACAAGATCTCAGTGCAGAAATCCCTCAAACTCTGACTGAAATGTACATACACTTCCTCCTCATTCAAACTAGTATGAGTAACCAGAAGTATGAAGAGAGATATCCAGAGAAGCTCCTGCAGTCCAACAGAGAAGTGATTGTGAAACTTGCTGAACTGGCTTTCAATCAGCTGATGAAGGGCAATGTGATGTTCTATGAGGAGGACCTGATTGAGAGCGGCATAGATGTCACTGACGCCTCAGTGTATTCTGGGATTTGCACTGAGATCTTTAGGGAGGAATCTGTGATTTATCACAGGAAGGTTTACAGTTTTGTACATCTGAGCTTTCAGGAGTTTTTTGCAGCACTGTATGTGTTTTTCTGCTATTTACACAAAAACAATGAAGTTCTGAAAATGTTCCTCACAGGAAAGTCCAGAAATCAGTGTGAGAATGTTCCTCTTGATGTATTTCTGAAGGAAGCAGTAAATAAATCCTTGAACAGTAAAAATGGACACCTGGATCTTTTCCTTCGATTCCTCCATGGCATATCACTGGAGTCCAATCAGAGACTCTTACAGGATGTGCTGTTTCACTCAGAGAACAACCCAGAGAGCACCAAGAAAATAATCCAAAACCTCAAACGAGGTCAAAAAAACAATGTCAGCCCTGAAAGATGGATGAATCTGTCACACTGCTTGATTGAGATGAAGGATAATTCTGTTGTTGAAAAAGTGCAGGCGTTTTTAAAATCTAAAGCAAAATGTAAAATTCTTTCTCTTGCACAATGTTCAACTTTGGCAAACATGATCCTGATGTCGGAGGAGGTGATGGATGAGTTTGACCTTAAAAAGTACAACATTAAATCAAAGGAGGGTGGAAGGAGACTGGTACCTGCTGTGAGGAACTGCAGAAAAGCTTGGTAAGTGTGAAGATCTAATAATAACACAATTACATGTGACGCATTGTGATGGATGTATGATGAATATTATGTTCACAACCATAAAACAGTAATTACTGCAATTGTGTGTTGTTTTCATTCTCAACCAAATTGACAGTTTCCTTTTACCTAAATAAAGTTTTGTATAACCCAGAAGAAACATGATTGTTTATAAAATATGATTTTAAATCACATATTTATTTTAATTGCTGGATCTACCTGTGGAAAATACAACCAGCATGATGTTATATGGTGAAGTTGGTCTTGACACCAGCTTTTAATCAAATATCCTTTTTCTTTTCAGTTTGGCAGACTCTAATCTCTCAGATCAGGACTGTGCAATTGTGTCTTCAGCTCTACAATCATCAAACTCCCCCCTGAGAGAGCTGGACCTGAGTAACAATGACCTGCATGATTCAAGAGTGAAGCTGCTCTGTTTTGGACTGAGGAGTCCAAACTGTCAACTCAATGTTCTGAGGTTTGTGTTTCACATTTATTAATTACAGTTTCTCAATTGTTTATATATTTGATTGGAACTTGAAATGCAATCACCAATTCTTAAAAACTCGAATGTACCAAATCCTTAAACAAGGCTGCAAAATTGCCACTACAGTTCCTGCTTTACACTCAGTTTTCAGTTGTATATCATATTCAAAAACTCTACACACAGTTCTCTACATGAAGTACAACATTCCAAAATTACTGTAAAATCTCTTTAATCTCTTTGGAAAGCAACATATTTCAAAATGCCAAGCTCTTTACACAAATGGTAATACCCTCTCCTCATGTGTAAACAGTAGTTGTCGAATTGTTCACTTAGAAATCAGAGCTTTAGCATAGTTAAAGGGATGGTTCGGAGTAAAATCAACCTGGGGTCTTTTGCACCATGACATCGAGCCAAACACCCCCCAGAAGCCTTTTCTCCCTCGGTTGAACATTTTTAAAGTTAGAGCTTATTTAGAGATATCAGCCGAATGGCTTAGTGCAGACGCTATTGGCTCCAAATTTGTATTTGTATGCATATTATAAGGATGTAGTGTAACGACGAATAATATATATATTTTTTTTGAAGTGTTGACAACTTAGTGTTAACTAATAATTGTTATAAACTGGTATTACCAACAAAATATTAGTGCATTCCTGGAACTGGGCGTCATTACACTACATCCTTATGCATCGCTTTCTGCCAGGACTTTTACGTGCTTTTCTCAACTCAGTGAAGTGATGTCGGTGTCCGGGTTAGCAGTAGCATGAGCCGTCAGGCAAGTGCTATTTAAATAAACTCCTGATGTACTTACAAACTTTCCAATGCCTCGTTTTATGAGTACAGAACCTATTTGTACTACTGTAGAGGTTTGGTACCATTCTGGGCATTATTAGTGCGGTAATTTAAGAGATACAAACTGGAGCCAATAGCGCCTGCAATAAGCCATTCGACTGATATCTCTAAATAAGCTCTAACTTTAAACATGTTCAACCAAGGGAAAAAAGGCTTCTGGGGGGTGTTTGGCTCGATGTCATGGTGCAAAGGACCCTATAGGGCTGCATGATACTAAAGAAAAATGCGATATTCGATATGTGATCCGATAATGCTTAAAGTGTGTAAAATAAACTTAAATTATCTTTCAAATATATTTTAAATGATATAACCTACAAGTGCTGACACTTACGTTTTTATACGTTTTTAATATATTTTATAATGTAATAATTTCACAGTTAATCTCCAAGTTAATGTAGAAACAACATAAAGACATTATATTTTAAATACTTGCTTAATAGCATCAATAGCAACGCATTATTTACATTTACACATTCATTTAGCAGACGCTTTTGTCCAAAAGTGGTAGCCAGTGCAGAGAGACTTTGCAGCGCCAGTGCGCTGTGCATCATAAGACCACGCACATCTGTATCACCGCGGATACGGACTCCATGTTGCTTTAAGCACATCATTCTGCACCCATGATGGGCATACGTGCTTTGTGCCGTTCTGTTTTGAAGCGTTTCATTCATATTATGGTTTTGTGCACTGAAGGATTATTAAAAGCCTATTTTGTTCTGTCGTATCTATCATATCTTGTTGCCCTGTTAAAAAGCTGCACAATACATTTAAAATAAGCATCTTTTAATTGTATATTATTTGTGTGTAGTGTATATAATTCTTTACATTCATATATAAAATAAAAATTGTTAAATGTATGAATACATGAATGAATTTTATAAGAGTACTAATAGTAATTAGTTTTTATTAATATGTTTAGATTTTATCAAATATCTGTGCAGATTTTTTCAAGAATTACTTTTTATTGCTGATTTATACTCTCACTAAGTTTAATAAACAAATGGTCATAGCTTATTGTTATATATTCTTATTAACTAGTGTGTATTTAGTGGATTCTGGATTGTGTTAAACAAATAAAAAAGTGACCATTAGTTCATACTGTATATGAATGATACATTGTATGGACTTTTCTGTGATTGGCCAGTTTGTTGTGATTGTTTCAGTTATTTACTGAATTGAATAAATGTATTTAATATTTAAAGGTGTTAACTGTAATGTTACACTGCAAAATGCTAACTTACAAACTGCAAAGGACTAAATTCATCACAATTATTTAACCCTCTGGGGACCAAGCTGTTTTTGGGGCCCTTGAGATGTTCTGACATGCTCTGACATTTGTGCTTTTTTCAGTTATTTATAAACATGTTAATGGCAAAGGTGTAAATTCACTCTATGTAGCACAAACAGGCCTACCATAATATGCGAGCAACATGTATGTAGATGTTTGTATTTTTAAGAGAATAATGTTTATGCGTGGTTATTTAAAAAAATAAAAATGAAAGTTGCTGAAATAAGACCACAAAACTCATACAAAATATGTGCCCACAAGACTTTTGACTAATGCAGTGGTTCCCAATTCCAGTCCTCGTGACCCACTGCTCTGCACATTTTGTATGTCTCTCTTATCTGACACACTCAGTTCAGTTCATGGAGTCTCACCTAATGAGCTGATAATCTGATTCAGGTGTGTTAAATAAGGGAGACATACAAAATGTGCAGAGCAGTGGGTCACGAGGACTGGAATTGGGAACCACTGGACTAATGGATGTTTTCTCTTCGAGTTCTAGCTTCAAAATTATGTGAAAATAGTCTTGCTTTTTCGTTCACAAAAAAAAATACATTGATTTAAATGGTGTAAAACAGGTTTTGCTTGGAAAGCCAATATGCGAGGGGGAGGAGTAGTTTACACCTTAGTCCCACCCACTCTGCATAATGACTCTGCATAATTAGCCATTCATTCAGGTGTGACACTGACTGAGCCACAATGCAAGGACAAAATATATATTTTGAAGAAGACTTATATTGACCATTTAAGATTTTGCTTACATCTATCTTGTAAATATGTTTTGCTATTTTATTAAAAAGGTTACAATTACAACAATAATTACAATTTCAGCAATATTTCTGCAAAAAAGTACTCTTTCTTTGTAAAAAAAAAAAAAGATTATAGGCCTACATTTTATCATATGTATTCATTAGTTTGAATATAGCCAACATTGGAACATCTTAGTCTATGACTTTATTTTTGACAAAATAGTATTTTATATATATGAGCAGAAAAGCTTATTTGATGTGACAGTATATTCTACAGTAAAAACTGTACCCAAATCTAGTCAACAAAATATTGTCTTTCATACTTCGCCTGACTGTAACGTTGTTTTTATGAAATATTAGGGCATAGCCTATACATGTTAATTTGCAGTTTAATACGTTGCTTATACAAATACATTTTATTTCAACATATTTCAGTCGATTTTTACTCATCTCAGTAGGCTATAGCAAAGCAGTTTATTCTTTCACACACAGACGCGCGATTCATATTTAGGCTAAACAGTCTTTACAAATATGTACCCTTCATTCATCTCACAGAAACGCGATTCATATTTAGGCTAAACAGTCTTTACAAATATGTACCCTTCATTCATCTCACAGAAACGCGATTCATATTATAGAAACGCGATTCATCTTTTTGTTTACGTTATTCCATAACGTTATTCCATAACGTTATTCCACATTAACACTTGAGAAAGGATAACTTAGCCTACCTCACTCCTCAGCGGGATCTGCTCATATTGCTCCTCATATCAGCACGGAAACTTTTCTCCTTAAGGTAACTTAGGCTATATTATGCCTCTTTGTTTACAGCTGATGTGGGGGCGTTTCACAGACTGAAATGGTTCTCAGAATTTGCGTTTGAATAGCACGCGCTCTCCGGGGCGTGGTCAAATTACTTTTGAATGGCTCGTAATGAGCTCGACTGGAGTCGCTCTCTTTTTATACAGATTACAGAAGCTGATAATATTTGTTTTTTATATAAATTACTTCATTTAAAAGCTGCGATCTCAAGCTTTATGCCCGTGGGTCTGTTTGCCTGTTTGACTGAATTTTCGCGGAGTTATAGATCATTTTCGAACGCGTTTCAAATGGGAGTTTACTGACAGAGAGAAGGCAGAAATAGCATCATGTTAGTTTTTCTTTATTTGTCAAAAAGCAAAACACTTTATTTTTATTGTGAGTATACAGAAAAAAATAGAAACTGAACAGGATCGATTGATGTATTAAACGAAAATGAAAGATCAAAATTAACAGAGCATTTAGTGTTTATTTTTCATTGCTAAAAAAAAAACGAGCAAAACGCGCGGGCGCGTTTTTGGTCCCCAGAGGGTTAATGAATGAAGCACGCAAAAAATTTTTATGACAGAGCCCTAAAACAGACAATTAATCGTATATTCGCCAAAGCCCTTATACAGACAATTAATTGTCAAAGCCCTAATTATTTTTAGGCAATTAATCGTCAGCCAAATTTCATAATCGTGACAAGCCTAGTATTCAGATAATAGCCTACAACATAAAATGTATAATTAAAATGTAAAATAACACTCTTTTATTGTTTGATTAACAAAAATGACTGCAGCAGGTTTATTAGGCTGCTGTCACTTTAAGAGCTGCACGGATCCAATATACTTTTACACATGTGTTTTCTTTCTCAACTGTTTACATTCACTTAAGACATAACCAACTGTTTATGAGTATTTTTACGTATGTACTATAATGGTCCAGTGGCAGAACTTTTGCCAAGCGTGTCATAGGTTCTGAGTTCTAATCCACACTCGTACATATATTTTTTTCTTTTTCATCAAAACCGATTATGTTTATCAGTGGTTGTATATCAAACAGAGACAGATTTGTGTGAATTTTGTTTTGTGATTTCACCGGAACGAATAGAGAGTCTCCTCAACGGATTGAAGTGCGCGTCCGAGTGAAGACTGTGCAGCGTGTGCGCGAGCCACAAGAGAACACTGTATCAGCGCCACTGATCGCAGCGGCAACGAGCTCTTTGATCACTTGATTAAAAAAAAAACATTTCAGCGGTAGATTGCTTCTTATTTAACAAACGAACGAAACGAATACTTTGCTAGTTAACTGGAGATGTTTTATTTATTTGTATTGGTACATCCGTGCCGCGAGATGTTTCAAAAGTGGTGGGGACATGTCCCACCCGCAAACTACGCCTATGATGACGAGACACGAGGAGAAATTGACAAAGAACTGTCCGACAGCCCACGTAGCTCGCACTACAGATGGATGGACCTCCAGGGCCACTGGAAGTTTCCTCACGGTGACCGCTCACTATATTACTTCGGAATGGGAAATGAGAAGCTGCGTTTTGCAAACACGCCCCATTTATAAAATAAATTAATTAATAATTAGATAATTAAGCTATATATCATATGCTGAAGTAATTTTTTGGAGTGTTAAAGATTAAAAGAAAAAATAACAACAAGAACCGTACAGAACTGAAAACCGTGACCCTAAAACCGTGATACGAACCAAACCGTGGGTTTTGTGAACCGTGCCACCCCTAGTGTTTACCATGTGGAAAAGCATAAAACTCAACTCAAACTTAAATTTTACTTTCACTCTCACTTTGTCAACTCATTAGCGTAAAGGAGGCTTGCATCAATTATTGGTGGAGGCAAATATAACGGTGAGGCTAGTGCACATGGGGAGAGACGTCACAAGTGAATGTAGTTCTTGCGAAAGGGTTGTCTGAGAGGAGGGCAAAGTTTGAGTTGCTGTGTGAAGTGGGGCTTATGTTCCTGTCGGCCTGACGCTTCCAGGCTTGCTGTCTTTGTTGAGTCTGTGAACTGGCGCAACGCACTTTCACGTACCAGCTTCATTCAGCCATTCAAATATGAAAGCAAATATCAGATATTTGATCATCTTAGAGTCCACTATGATCGCAGGAGACTCTTCAGAAACTTTGCGATCTGTTAAACTTCAGTGACTCAAAGCCATTCTCTCACACAAACATTTCAGCACACATGCTTACAGACACACACACACTAAGCACTGGCTTTTCTAATATACACTTCCGTTGTGTCTATTGCAGCTACTTTTTTACTAAGATTGATATATATTTTATTTTTGTTTGGTTGTTTACACCTTCTACTTCTAACTGCTTATTTAATGTGTTCTTTTACATTAAAACATTTGGAGTTAATGTAGACATGTGAATCTACTGTTGCTGAATCCCAACTGATGTATCTGCAAGGGTTCACTGCTTATGTATTTTTATGTATGTGTGAAAGAGAACCAAGAAAAAAAAAGTGGTGGTGACTGAAATTGTTCAACGATGGTTGATTTCTTAAATTGATCTTTTATTTATTTTTATTTATTTGATTGGTTGTTGTTGTTGTTTTTTATTGGTATTGATCAAGTTAACTTTTGACTGTGTTATTTGAGGGGTGTTGTTTAAACCCTTTTATGTTGAAAGACAGAAAAAGTCAGACTCTGTGAAATAGTTTTGTTTTGTTGTATGTAACAGGTGGGTTAGTCATGCTGTCCTGGGTTTATTTTGACAGGCCTACTCTTGTCTGGCATCCGAACAATTTTTTTTATTTATTATTATTGATTTAAATAGTTTTTAGGGAGACCGATTTCCCTTGAAGTATACCAGGGCCTTTACATTCATGTCCTTTGTTTCTCATTTCTCCCCTGTTTAGGTTGGCACACTGTAAGCTCACTGGTCAGTGCTGTGAAATTGTGTCTTCAGTTCTACAATCATCAAACTCACCCCTGAGAGAGCTGGACCTGAGTAACAATGACCTGCAGGATTTAGGAGTGAAGCTGCTCTGTACTGGACTGTCAAACTGTCAACTCAACATACTGAGGTACTTGAGGGTCTGTGAAAAATAACCACACAAGGACATATCGTGGCAAACTTATTGTGAAATTATTCTTATTCCAGGATTATTTCTCACCTCATCCCAAAATGAAAGTAAATGAATATGATTATTCTGATGAAACATGATGTGTTTGAGTTGATGTGGGTGTTGACTCTGTTTGCATGAATTGCCTCAGATCATTACCATATGAATAGTGTGCGCTGTCTGTTGGCATGTTCACATTTGCAGGAAGCTGGCATGAGAGACCGTTACATCTCTCTCTCTTATACAGATTATTTATAGAGAATATTTGTTTTTGTTTTGAATAGGATAATTTAAAAGTAGACACTTACATGCAAAAAGTAGACACTTATTTGCAGAAGTTTGTTTTCCTTTGTTGATGCACTGCAGAAAAAAGTTCACAGAGACGGCTGAAAACATCCTGTTTGTTTTGCTTTGATTGCAAGTGGACACAAATGAAAGTAAACTTTTTACAGTTTCGAATGGTGTATTGCTCTAAAAGCATATTACCATAAATTAGTATTTTATTATGTGAAAAAGTCCATCAAAAGGCGACGGTATGTCTGTCGACCCCAGAGGGTTAATTCTTTTAGATTTTATGGGTAAAAATAGAGTTTTTTATTTTGAAATTATAACTTACAATTAGATCGTTTAGATAATTTGTAGCTGATAATTTGCACATTTTACAACACTGTGATATCATTCAAATCAATTAGAGGCCACCAGTAGATGAAGCACACTAACATGGACACTTACTGTTGTTGTAGATTATCTCAGTGTTTGGTGACAGAGGAAGGTTGTGCTGCTCTGGCTTCAGCTCTGAGTTCAAACCCTTCACACCTGAGAGAGCTGGATCTGAGCTACAATCACCCAGGAGAATCAGGACTGAAGCTGCTCTCTGATACTCTCAGCCATCTGGACAAACTCAAGTATGTTAAGTAATATAACAATAGTCCTGTCTGGTGTGATTGGTCTTGTTTTTTTAAAGGGTTAGTTTACCAAAAAAATACAATTCTGTAAGACTTTCATTCATCTTCAGAACAGAAATGAAGACATTTTTTATAAAATCTGAGATATTTCTGTCCCTCCACTGACAGTGCTACCACTTCAACACTTCAAAAAGTTCATAAAGAGATTGTGAAACTGATCTATTTGAATTTAGTTTAATCCAAATTTTCTGAAGAGACATCACTTTATATGATTAACAGATTTAATTTACTCTTTTACTCACATATAAAATCCATCAACGCACATATCAGTTATGTCAAATGGAAGCTTAGACATGCTTGCTTGATGTGTGAGAATTTGTGAGAGTTATTCTTGTGTTACGGAGCACGTTTGAGCTTCCGTAAGAACAAATGAGGTTCATTCTTGTGGCCAAAATCTGACAGTTTCATACCATTTTCCATTAAAACAGTAATATACCGTAGAAAACAAAAATAGCCTACAGGAATATACTGTGATAACAGCGCTCAAAATCGACACTCAGAGGCTGTTTTCCCAATCACACCCTATACCCTCATTCACTATTCCCTACATTAGTTCACTAATATAGTCTACTTGACAGAGTGAATAAAAAGAAGTGAGTGAATTGAGACACTGATGAACATCTGATAAGCAGAATCACTGAAGGACAGAGAAACAAGAACAGAAAAAAGAGAAACACAAGAACTACAACTGACTTCCAGCCACAGAATGTGATACAAGTTTACAAACCAGTTTACGATTATTTCTTTCATACATGTACAAAAGTTCTTGTTGAAAATTTACAGATATTTAGTTGTTGATGTTTTATTAAATATATTAAAGATTTTAGTCACCATGATGTAGATCAGTATTTGCTGGACCTTTGATTCAGTGTTCTCTTCCTGTGTATAAGCTTTGCATTTATGGGTATTCTTTTTTTTTTAAACGTGTTACGCAGAGCGTTTGAGCTTCAACAAGAACCAGTGAGGTTCAAGAATATGTGAAATAAGCAGTAGATCTAATGTTATAGAATTAAAATATTATTTTAATGAAGTTGTGCATCTTGTACATAAAGACACTGTAGACATCTAAGTTTAGAACAAAGATGGAGAATAAATTGAAAGTGAGTGTGGAGAAACAAGGGGCTTGTTTATTTTTTTTGTGATATCTGGCAACCCTTCAGTGGAGCTTTAATGAAGAGAGGAAGAGAGAAGAAGAATATACATGTATACATACATTTAATAATGCACACGTACACAAATCCGCACGAGATGCGATTTTTTCGCGTCCGATCTGAGCCACTTCAAATCCGATATCTGGACACCCGAGCTCCGTCTAAACACGCATATCTGAACTTAACTTCTCTGTAATTAATCAAACCAACAAGCTTCACTATTACCCAGCGGGCACCTTGATATCAGTTTGACGTCAAAAGCTAGTCAAGACGATCAAGATACTGCATCATTTTAAGGTCACACATCCACACATATCAATGTTTTTTTTTCCTCGTTCTAATTTTTTTTTTTCGTAAACATGCCGTCGTCTCAAGAAATATCTGCGTACACACAAGGGGGTAATCCAGCACCCGGAAAGCGTACCTTCACCTCATTAGTTAGCAAGCCATCACCTGCTGTTAGCTTTCCATTGACTCCCATTCATTTTGCCGTCAATTTGACAGCGAATAACTTTACATCTGATTATTTCTAAAGAAACGCGACAATGTATAAAAGGCTCCATTACCTTGTATCTTACGTTATGGCCCCGTAGAAGCCGTTTTTGTAAAAATAGGCTAACGATTGCGTCATAACCACGCGACTCTCTGTCGCACAGTAGAGAAATTACCGTATAGACAGGAGAAGCTCGCGGGCAATCGGGGGGACGTGGAGGCATAAAGTCAAGGGAGAAGCCCATAGAGAGTCATAAAGTTGCTCCTGCTCCTAGCTCATGGACAGCTCCTCCTCACGCTCTCCGTCTCTGCAAGATTCAGAAGGGAATGATTCAGATTTCCCTTTGCGCAGCTACTAGAAGACTTACAACTGTCAGACGGGTTGCTCACGTCACATCTACGTCATCAAGCTCAGTTTGAGTCTGCGCAGGAAGAGAGTGCTTCTAATTGACTTCACTTTTCTCCTTTGAAGTCTGTTCTTATACTGTCTATGGTTTCATGTGTACGCGGATATTTCTTGAGACGACGCCATGTTTACGCAATTTTCTTTTAGAACGAGGAAAAAAAACATTGATATGTGTGGATGTGGCCTCTCTCACTCACTCACTCACTCACTCACTCTCTCTCTCTCTCTCTCTCTCTCTCTCTCTCTCTCTCTCTCTCTCTCTCACTCACTCACTCACTCACTCTCTCTCTCTCTCTCTCTCTCTCTCTCTCTCTCTCACTCACTCTCTCACTCACTCACTCTCTATGACAGCTACGAATTAATGTAAACACAGATATCGAATACCAGTCCTGTCTAAAGTTAATGTAAACACAGATATCGAATACCAGTCCTGTCTAAAGTTAGTGTGAACAGGTGAGGCAAAAAATCGGATATAGTCAAAAGATCGGATCTGTGCTCTGGAAGTTTTTTCCTAACAAAATTCATATGAAAATTAAAATGCTTAAAAATAATCAAAGTCTCAAAACAGCTGCTCAAATGATAAATCAAATGCAATTTTATTTCCTCATTCAGGAAAGCATGAACTATCAAAAATCTAATCAAAATTCAATTTGATTTTTTATTTTCATTATCAACCTAGTAGGCTATAAACCTGTCATAAATATATAATTCAGTGCTCAAATCATAAATCTAATGCTCAAACCAACATCAAAAATGATAAATCAAATGCTTTTTATTTTTTATAGAACATATCCCGAATAAAGTCCAGGGTCACAGATTTGGGATATTTTTAGAAACGTGGGAAAAAACTACTCTCGTATGTGTAAGTAGCCACAAAATGTAAATAGAGAGTTTTAACGTGAACATGAAACAGACCAAACCTCAACTTTTTGGGATGTTTTATTTAGGTGTTAAAAAACGTATCCTGCACGTTGGAATAATACGCTTTAAAAACACAACCATGCAAAATACTGACGTTTATTATGTTTTATATTAGTTATTGACAATTTTACAATGTGATAACTGTCACTGTAGAAGTTCTGAATGGCCGGTAACTTAAACATTTAGTAGCCAAATTGTCTAGTGTGTGAAAACGTTAATTTTCAAACCCTGTTGACGAGACATTACGAAACTGTTCCCAGTGTTCAAACCACTGCACCACATGGCAGTCAGATAAGACACTGTGCAAATATGAAAGATTTGTCTAGTTTTTACCATTACACATTTTTGAGTTGTAATCTTTTGGGCAAGACTAAATACAATGACTGACAATACAATTACAAAACAGGCTTTAAAAGTTGTATTTAGAAATGAACAAATGGAAAAACACATAGTTTTGTTACAGCATAAAAGAAAGAAAGAAATAACTAGGCAAATAGTTTTAAAGCAGGACCATTTAGAGGGGAAATCTGCAGAGAGACGAGAGGAGATCGGCATTTTGGATTCCTGTGGAATGAAATCTGTGGAATGAACACACACACACACACACACACACACACACACACACACACACACACACACACACACACACACACACACACACACACACACACACACACACACACACACACACACACACACACACACACACACACACACACACACACACACACACACAGGTGTGTTTACTCTTCACTCATGTTCCTGTCCACATATTGCTGTCTTTTTTGTTGTTGTTGGTTTTATTTACTAAAAATTAGTTTCTTATTCTAAAGTTAATCATTTTATACATTTGGATTATTGAAATAATATGTAATTGCAATCAAGTATTTTCTTTTAGTGGCAACTTTGTGGCATTATTGCAAATTTATGTGCCATTATTGCAATAAGAAGACACTTCAAAAGACCTCAAACAAAAACAAAAAAATCTAAACTTTGACAAAAATACTGATTTAATGTATTTTAAAATGATTCAATATATATTCATAACAAAAGCTGTTATAAGAGCAGTTAGCCACATCCAGAACAATGAGTGGATCTCTATGGCGCCTCTGCTGGAAGTATATGGCAGTTACACTTTCTGGCTAAAACTAAATTATCTGCAAAAGAAATATCTGACCAGATGGCAGAATTATGCATCTAACAGCTAGATCAATATCCAGAAACAACTCGTATTTCATTTTGATCATTATTAATTAGTTTTTTTTTTTCTTAAAAATGTAATATTTCATATGCTTGCTAATGGTGTAGCTGAGGAGTTTTGCAGTAAATAGGTAGGCTAGAAAAATACTTAAAATCTCCCAAAACACAGTGTTGCGACTCCGAAGAATCACCACAAATAAAGGAGAGAACGAATACATTTCTTTGCTCAGAACTGCCGTTTTATTTCACATTGTTCTTTCCAACAAGCCGGAATTCGGCTATTTACAGCCATCTGTATCGCCGCGAGACATCAAATTCCGCCGTCACGTCGAACCCGAGCAGAACCCCCCTGTCAACATGACCCAACAGCTTTTGTAGAGAGCGAAGAACCTACGCACCGGTGCTCCCAATCACGCCGCAATCAGCCAGACACCTGCAGACAATACAAACACAACACAAATACACACACAAAATAAGAACGGACTGACAGGGACGTCACAACAGCATTAATTTATAGATGAGAAGTAAACAAAACAAATATATATATATATATATATATATATATATATATATATATATTTTTTTTTTTTAAATTACTCTACATTTTGTTTAGTGATGTAGACCCCAAAGACCAGCAGTGTAAACAGGAAACGAGGGTCTTATGAGGGTTTAACGGTTTTATTCATGCCTTAAAATAGCTAGAATAAGTTCTTAAGCAAGAGCAGTACGACATCTGTTTCTCCACAGCAATGTGCATTCTGGTACAACCCAGTCTCACAAGCAAACACTGGCAATATGAGAGAGATCTCTTGAGACTCTTTTTGCTACAGTGCAGAAAACTGTGGAGAAGGGTTACAATGTCCAGCAGATGTTGGGGGGATGGTGTGTGTGTGTGTGTGTGTGTGTGTGTGTGTGTGTGCATTTAACATTGTGCTTGTTGTATAGTGTTGCATCATCATTTCTGTGATTTTCATGACAAGTTATCGGTTTTATGGTCTAGTGGAGCATTATGGATCGAACATCCGGAGTGTGACTTTAACAACATATAGCCAGATATTGCATTTATTTCTTTATTTCTTTATTCATTAATTCATTCAAACCTTGTTTGGGGTTGTCTTGACAAGCCTTTTTACATTTCCTTGATTGGAATAATAGCAGGGTAAACTTAGTGGCATGGGAGGCCAGAGCAAATTAATTTGCCCTTTTATCTAATAGTGAAAGAACAAATCCACTATTGAATTCCCACGATTTTTTCAATATAAAATAAAAATAGAGAGATGGATTAAGGCAGCCAGAATAGAGAAACGTCAAATTTACTGTCACTCCCTCGGCAGCGCTATTAGAAACACCAGTTACTGTTACTTTATTTATTTAGTCATTTTATGTCAGGGCAGAATAACGCAAGGTATATTAAATGTATACATTACATTCATCAAAAAATACGAAAATATATAAACTGTATAAAGTTGTATAGTTTTTAAATTGTCACTGAAAGAGGAGGCAGAGTGTGTGTGAGCTGTGGCCAGAGCCAGAGCCTGGACGTCTCCTGATCACCACAGTAAAGATGAAGTAGCCTATAGTCTACTCACTTATCAGTTTATTTTACATTTAAAACTATAAATATCAAATATAAAACTATAAATATGACATTTCAAAATATGACCAGAGTAAATAATAAATTATATTACTATGACATAGTATGAAAAGTTCGTTTTCCTCCGCAATTACAACTAAAATAAATAACAGAAGTTTACAGGTAAGAGTGACGGTTGAGACGTTTGTTGCACCGCTCTTAAAGAAATCCTTTTCCTCAGGGACTTTTCCTCCTCAGTGAAACCCTTACTAGAGGCTTCATGAACTGGCTCAAACTAACATGGCGGCATCGTGCATGTAACGTCAGCTCAAACTAACGCGATTGTTGTAAAGGTGTTTAAACAACAAAACACATCCACTTGCACATCTTTGACAATCGGAATATCAGATATGTCATGCTATAGCTAACGCATTTGTGAATATTTTGAATAAAAAAAGGGGAAAGGAAAAAAAAGCAGATCATCAGTCATTCAGCGCTATTGTGGCTGCGGTGTGTCACGTGACTAGCAATGACGCGTCACCATGGAAACAAAGCGATACGTTCTAAATAACGGTCGCCTTTGAAAAAATAGTGTGTTAGTCCATGAGCCAGGGGGGTTGATCGGTATCAACGGGGGGGCAAATGCTATCATTGTTTTTTGGCAAGGTATACACCCCTAGTACTAGAAAAATCACGATAGCAGTGCAGCGGTGGTAGCGAAATCACTTTTTTCAGCTCATGAAGTTACTAACCCCCTAAAATAAATTCTGTTTTTTAAATCTGGTGTATATCTGGTTTAGGCTCATGCTAGGGATATTGTCAATATTCTATAATATGTTGCTTGGTATCGTTGGAAAGGGGACCTTTTAGGCTTTCATTTAAGCCCAGTACTGAATCTGTCTGACAAACACAGAGGTCACAAGACTTCTTTAAAACAGAAATAACACACATTTTTTCACAATTTCCGCCTAAACTGTATGCTTTCTTTTATCCCTGTGGCATGAAAGAACACCAGGGACACAAAACTCAACAACTTCAATACTCAAGGCACTCTGATGACTCAGAAAATGTATAATATACCCATACTATTTATTTGTGAGAGTCTTAAATTAGACTTGTGCAGCCAGCACAAGTCTTCAAAATAGAATAGAGCCAATAGAATGGACAAATAGAATACCCTATTAGTCCAGGGCCAAATGGCCTATTTATTCATGTACAGTTGTAATAAAAAGTAATTGTTTCAATCGTGTTGTCAACATAACACTTGTAGGTGGTTTAACAAAATGTTTCTATCATGTATTTTGATATTCACCCACTTTCAGTTAGAATGTCAGAAAGTAGCTCATGCACGGAATGTTGATGGATTTTGACAGTTTGACAAGGTTTTGCCAGTTTTGTGAAAAGATTGTTGGTTCAGTTGACTGGTTATAACAACACTACCAACTATGCCATCTTCAATCAACTTCCATTGAGTTCCAGGGGTATTAAATGTAAGTACAAAATACTTTTTCTCTTGTGCTTGTGAATTGGTGGGGAATAGTAGCAGTAGCTAATGTAAGCTTGGCGTTTTTAGCAGGCTAGCTATCTAGCAGGTTAAACAGTGTAACAGTAACTGCTACAGTGCAGTCAGGGCTCTCAAGTGTCACGTGACAGTCACTCATTTCGGTCTTTTGTCACGCCCTCTCGCCACACATTGTATTTCTCACGGGGAAAAACTATTTATAATATATTGAATATGCCGCAGCGCCCAAAATGTCTCTGGCCGCGCCAGTCTCATTATGGAACCGGCAGGAATCGATCGCTGTAAAAATCTATTATTGTCTATCCATTATAAAAGTGCATATATCCATAATAAAAGTGCATATGTCCATTATAAAAGTGCATATATCCAGCATAAAAGTCCATCTATCCATTATAAAAGTGCATCTATCCATTATAAAAGTGCATCTATCCATTATAAAAGTGCATCTATCCATTATAAAAGTCCATCTATCCATTATAAAAGTGCATCTATCCATCATAAAAGTCCATCTATCCATTATAAAAGTCCATCTATCCATTATAAAAGTGCATCTATCCATCATAAAAGTGCATCTATCCATTATAAAAGTGCATCTATCTATTATAAAAGTGCATCTATCCATTATAAAAGTCCATATATCCATCAAAAAAGTCCATCTATCCATTATAAAAGTGCATCTATCCATTATAAAAGTGCATCTATCCATCATAAAAGTCCATCTATCCATTATAAAAGTCCATCTGTCCATTATAAAAGTGCATCTATCTATTATAAAAGTGCATCTCTCCGTTATAAAAGTCGATCTCTCCATCATAAAAGTGCATCTCTCCATTATAAAAGTGAATCTATCCATTATAAAAGTGTATGTGTCAATTATAAAAGTCCATCTGTCCATTATAAAAGTCCATCTCTCTATTATAAAAGTGAATCTATCCATTATAAAAGTCCATCTATCCATTATAAAAGTGCATCTGTCCACCATAAAAGTCCATCTATCCATTATAAAAGTGCATCTATCCATCATAAAAGTCCATCTTTCATCATAAAAGTCCATCTATCCATTATAAAAGTGCATCTATCCATTATAAAAGTGCATCTATCCGTCATAAAAGTGCATCTATCCATTATAAAAGTCCATCTATCCATTATAAAAGTGCATCTATCCATCATAAAAGTCCATCTATCCATTATAAAAGTCCATCTATCCATTATAAAAGTGCTTCTATCCATCATAAAAGTGCATCTCTCCATTATAAAAGTGCATGTCTTAATGTTCATTTTATGAAGTATACTTAAGTAATTTTCAAGTATATTTTTTAAGTATAGTTTATGCAGTAAGTATACTAATATCAATGTGTACTTGTAGTAAACTTGTGTACTATTTCAATACTGATTGGGACTAAATTGGCCCACTTTTATTATTTTTAGTATTTGTAAGAGTAGTAAACTAAGTACACAACTAGGTTTCTCATTTGTAATGCATCTGTACTACAAGTTACTTATAAGTATACTAGTAGTTTACTATTTTAATACTAGTACAATTTTTAGTTTATGAAAGTACACACTGAAGTGTACTCACAGTAAACTACTAGTTTCGTAGTTTATACTGCAAGTATACTTGTAAGTTTTCTTTAAGTGAACATAACATTATACTTATAGTTTACTATTTATATATTATTTTTGCACTTGAAAAATACTCTAAGTAGAATTAGAGTAAATTGCTTTACACGACCAGTGGACTAGCCTACACAAAAATTCAGATATGCAGAATTAGAAACATATCTGTTTTATATCAATATTCTAATCAATATTTTCAAACAATGTAAGTTTCATAAGACTGTATATGAAAAACTATATAAAAATATATATATTTAATTGACTACTCAATCAAAAGAGTTAACACAACTACAAGACAAGTATACTTTGATTTCTTAATTATTCTTTTAAGTATATCTGGATCAAAAGATTGAGTTCAAGTACATGCCAAATATACCTGGGCCCGTATTCATAAAGAATCTTAATGCAAAGTGTAGCTCCTAGTGACAAAATTCTTATAAAATTCTTAGAAATGTGGGCGTTTACTCTTAAAATTAAAGAACAAATCCCAGTAAAGAAAAAAGTAATTCAGAAAGCATCTTAACCCTTAAAAGAGGTCTTAAGGTCAAAATTGTTAGGAGCACGGACGGGGACTTTTCAGAGGCTGAAGAGATTCTTTAGCAGAGGAGATCATGGCAGAAAGACAAAGAGGGAGAAGAAATGTGTTGCAGACAATGGGACTCAATGACAGTGAGTTAATAAGACGCTATAGATTAGATCGTGCAGGGATCATGTTTGTGACTGATCTTATTAGAGACGTGCAAACATCTCCGATACAGCGCAGAAATGCCATAGCGCCAGAAATGAAAGTAATCACTACATTACGATATTTGGCAACTGGGAAAATGCAACAATGCAGCAGTGTGTAATGTACACAGTCGCATGTAATTTCAAAGTGAAGGCTTAGAATAGACCCTATACTTAAAATCACTCTTTTTTTCCTTCTTGGACAACCAGCCAATCACAGTCTTCAAAAGATTGTGTCATACATAGCAACGGGGGCAACCCCGCCTCCTCACTAAGATGAAAGTTTTTGTCTTTTCCTTGCTCAGAGTTGCTCTCAGATCGGCCCCGAATCGCTCTGGACTTTTCTCTCAGGATAAATCAAGTACACTGAAGTGTAATTTTAGGTATATTTCTGAGAAGTACATAAAATGTAGACAAAGTATACTTTCTTATTTTAAGTTCAAAAGAAGTATAGCCTACTAAGTGTGAAAAACACCAAGCTTACATTAGCTACTGCTACTATTCTGCTACTATTCCCCACCAATTCACAAGCACAAGAGAAAAAGTATTTTGTACTTACATTTAATACCCCTGGAACTCAATGGAAGTTGATTGAAGATGGCATAGTTGGTAGTGTTGTTATAACCAGTCAACTGAACCAACAATCTTTTCACAAAACTGGCAAAACCTTGTCAAACTGTCAAAATCCATCAACATTCCGTGCATGAGCTACTTTCTGACATTCTAACTGAAAGTGGGTGAATATCAAAATACATGATAGAAACATTTTGTTAAACCACCTACAAGTGTTATGTTGACAACACGATTGAAACAATTACTTTTTATTACAACTGTACATGAATAAATAGGCCATTTGGCCCTGGACTAATAGGGTATTCTATTTGTCCATTCTATTGGCTCTATTCTATTTTGAAGACTTGTGCTGGCTGCACAAGTCTAATTTAAGGCTCTCACAAATAAATAGTATGGGTATATTATACATTTTCTGAGTCATCAGAGTGCCTTGAGTATTGAAGTTGTTGAGTTTTGTGTCCCTGGTGTTCTTTCATGCCACAGGGATAAAAGAAAGCATACAGTTTAGGCGGAAATTGTGAAAAAATGTGTGTTATTTCTGTTTTAAAGAAGTCTTGTGACCTCTGTGTTTGTCAGACAGATTCAGTACTGGGCTTAAATGAAAGCCTAAAAGGTCCCCTTTCCAACGATACCAAGCAACATATGATAGAATATTGAAAATATCCCTAGCATGAGCCTAAACCAGATATACACCAGATTTAAAAAACGGAATTTATTTTAGGGGGTTAGTAACTTCATGAGCTGAAAAAAGTGATTTCGCTACCACCGCTGCACTGCTATCGTGATTTTTCAAGTACTAGGGGTGTATACCTTGCCAAAAAACAATGATAGCATTTGCCCCCCCAGATGATACCGATGGACCAAATTTGGGGCCCTGGCTCATGGACTATGTAAGATTATACTTTTTTGTCAATTTTGTTTGTTCTTTTTGCATGCAGTTTGCAAAGTGACAAAATGAAGCAAAGCATAACTAGTCAGGGGCGGCTGGCCAATAGAGGGCGCTAGGGCGCCGCCAGAGCCCCAATGAGCCAGACCAGTTTATGAGCCACACTCATTAAATAAATAAGTAAATATATACATAAATCATACATACAAATGGTCAGTATTTGTGTGTTTGAGATATTAAATGCACCCAATATATGTGAAAAATATGATAGAAATGTAAAGTGTCTGCTTTTTCGACACATCTCCACCTGCGTGCTCGTCTCATCAGCTCTGGAGAAATGTCCCGAAGTATGGGATTAATATCCTGCCATGATTCAAAACTGAAAATAAAGTTCTGAAAGGTTGAAACTAAGTGTTCGAAAACTCAAAATCTTACAAAAAAAAGTTTTGCAAGATCGAAAAATAAGATTTGCAAGTTTGCAAAATGTAAAAAAATAAAAATATCTCTGCAAACATTATGTTGTTTTTGAGATTTCCTTCTTCAGAACTGCAAAAAAAATTTTTACGTATTTGCGCAAACAATTTTTCAGAGTTTCAAATTTGTCAGTGTTCTCCCACTGTATTAGTTTGTTTTCCAGGTTTGAAACCTTGTAAATGGTGATCTGAAAACTGGTGTGCGAATGTGTGAAAAAAAGTTTTGAAACTCTGAAAACATAGTTTTGCAGGCTTCAGAGTGGTAAAAAAAAAAAAATCTCTGCAAACATAATTTTGTTTTTGAGTTTTCCTTCTTCAGAAGTGCAACCCTCTTTTTTACGGTGTTGTGCAATCATTTTTTCAGAGTTTCGAATTTGTCAGTGTTCTCCCAGTGTATTAGTTTGTTTTCCAGATTTGAAACCTTGTAAATGGTGATCTGAAAACTGGTGTGCGAATAGGTGAAAAAAAGTTTTGAAACTCTGAAAACTGAGGTTCGAAAGGGCGAAACTTATTACATTACATTACATTTGCACTCCTATTGCAGACTATTTTTTCAGAGCTGAGTTTACAACACCCACTTTGCGGAGATACGCCCACACATTTGCGAGCTTGCGACTCACGTGATTTGTGGCAGCGTTGTCACGCAGCTCTGCTCTGAAACTCTGAAACTACTGAGCGAAAATGAATGAAGCTTCGCAACCTTGCAACTTAAAAAAAGCCTGGAGGGAGGGCCTTCTGCTCTTGGCCAATGCTTTGCTGTCTGCTGACGTACAGTCCAATCACAAGTCGTATTTACTGGAAAGGTGGGATTGACCGACAGCTCCGCCAATGACGAAAGAGCACAGGATACACAAACAGGATGCACAGCTTTTTTTAAAGTTTATTTTATAAATTATCTTTAAAATAGAATATTCTGAAAATGTGACATTTTTGCTGATTCACATTGGTATCAAAATAGGTAAAACACATTTCAAAGTTACATACACCATTATGTTTTTGTAAAGATCACATTAGTTAACTGTAGGCCTATTTTCATGTTGTTTTTCTCTATCAGATTATAACAGATTATTATTTGATAACACCATTCAAAAGAATATTCAACATGAATGCCCCATTATGTTTTATGATTATTTTTTGTTTTTTAACTCCAATTGTATTCATACAACTCCAATTTTATTGGCTTTTTTATTGGCCAGCAGCAGTCATTAAACAAACATAAGATACACATAATATTGTTTTGCATATTAAACTTTTTATAAATGCCACCTCTGATGCAGTTTTCTCTGCAGTGGGAAAAAACGTTTTTGTTTATACTAGTCAATTTGATTGGTAAAAGCAATATAGTGACTTAAAATGTATAGAATTTGACTTGAAAGATGACAGTTAGGGGGAAATTGCCTTTATAAAAAAAAAATGCAATGCGAATCAATTTAAGATTATTGGTTCAGAATAAATTATTTTTACAACACAAAATTGAACAGTTTACTGAAGTTAGTTATTGCACCAATACAGTACTTGAGATTTTATTATAATATTAGGCCAATGTACATGACTGAGTCGCTCGCTGCGTGAGGAGAATGAGTCGCTCGCTGAGGAAAGTGAGTCGCTCGCTGTGTGAGGAGAGTGAGTCGAGTCGCCATCTGAGGAGAGTGAGTCGCCAGCTGATGAAAGTGAGTCGCTCGCTATGTGAGAAGAGTGAGTCGCCATCAGAGGAGAGTGAGTCGCCAGTTGATGAAAGTGAGTTGCTCGCTGTGTGAGGTGAGTCGCCAGCTTGGGAAAGTGAGTCGCTCGCTGTGTGAGGAGAGCGAGTATGAGAATTTCGAGAGTGAGAATTTCGTCATTGGCGGAGCTGTCGGTCAATCCCACCTTTCCAGTAAATACGACTTGTGATTGGACTGTACGTCAGCAGACAGCAAAGCATTGGCCAAGAGCAGAAGGCCCTCCCTCCAGGCTTTTTTTAAGTTGCGAAGTTGCGAAGCTTCATTTTCGCTCAGTCTGAGTTTCAGAGTTTCAGAGCAGAGCTGCGTGACAACGCTGCCACAAATCACGTGAGTCGCAAGCTCGCAACTGTGTGTGCGTATCTCCGCAAAGTGGGTGTTGTAAACTCAGCTCTGAAAAAATAGTCTGCAATGGGAGTGCAAATGTAATGTAATGTAATAAGTTTCGCCCTTTCGAACCTCAGTTTTCAGAGTTTCAAAACTTTTTTTCACCTATTCGCACACCAGTTTTCAGATCACCATTTACAAGGTTTCAAATCTGGAAAGTAAACTAATACACTGGGAGAACACTGACAAATTCGAAACTCTGAAAAAATGATTGCACAACACCGTAAAAAAGAGGGTTGCACTTCTGAAGGAGGAAAACTCAAAAACAAAAGAGATTTTTTTTTTTTACCACTTTGCAAGCCTGCAAAACTATGTTTTCAGAGTTTCAAAACTTTTTTTCACACATTCGCACACCAGTTTTCAGATCACCATTTACAAGGTTTCAAACCTGGAAAACAAACTAATACAGTGGGAGAACACTGACAAATTTGAAACTCTGGAAAATTGTTTCCGCAACATCGTAAAAAAAAAGTTGCAGTTCTGAAGAAGGAAATCTCAAAAATAACAATGTTTGCAGAGATATTTTTATTTTTTTACATTTTGCAAACTTGCAAATCTTATTTTTCGATCTTGCAAAACTTTTTTTTGTAAGATTTTGAGTTTTCGAACACTTAGTTTCAACCTTTCAGAACTTTATTTTCAGTTTTGAATCATGGCAGGATATTAATCCCATACCGAAGAGGCGGGTCTGTGGAGCAGCTCAGCCAATTGCTGATTTAAGATATAAATGTTTGACATAAACTGTAGCCAATCAGCGAGCTCAAATCTAGTCAGCGCCCAAGTTGCGCGATCCCGCCCGCGCCCGCGCTCATGCGCGCCTATCTCCATCAGACAGCTATCAGCCTGGCTAGCTGGATGCGGTCATGCTAATGCCAGAGAATGTCTAATATGGCGAGAAGTTTCACTCTCACTACACTTCCGGCTTCTGAACTGGTTGCAGTTCCATTCTGATTCCATATGAGGGCGCTCACAGGACGAGTGCAGAATGAATGGAGGTCAATGGCGGTATACCCCTCAAAATCCACTTTTCTCAGGATATAATTTTTTGTCTAGTAATTTGAATGTTGTATTCGAAAGGAGATGCAAAGAAATTACACATTGCTGGGTGTTAGATTTTTTAGAGTCACTTATTTGCTTTAAAAAGTCTTTCAAAGTGTCAATGACGTCAGAATGCTGACGTCATTAGCAGAATGCTAGCGTGTTATGGGCAACAACAACTCAACCTGTAAGAAATCAAAACGACATAAGTACTCGTTCATTCAACTTTCGACCTATAACCCATGTTGAACTTGCAAAATCTACAATCAGATCTGAGATTTCTCAACGGCAATCGGGTGAAAGAGGCAAATTTAGCCGTCTAGCCCCATTGACTCCCATTCATTTTGCACTCATGGCGAGCGCCCCCAGTGGAACTCTGGTGGTACTACAACCAAAATTCGGTACAATAGGACTT